>WOXC01008179.1:0-276321 GCA_011680675.1 Gymnobelideus leadbeateri | reverse complement strand
ACAAGTTTGTTGAAGCTTCCTGGGCTTCCTTTAAAACTGCTCAAATCCAACCTTCTACAAATGGCCATTCCCATCCCACCCCCTCAGTCCCCATTGCTAGTGTCTTCTCTCCCAGACTACTTTTCACTTACATTTGTACAAAAACTATTTTGCTCATTTTTTGCCCCATAAGAATATAAGCTTCTTAAGGGCTAGTTTGAAATATTAGCCTTTTTAAAACTAACTTTTTGTATCACAGTGCCCATCACCTAGCTTAATAAATGCTTGTTGCCCAACTTCTTCCCTATTTTGACTATAATTCATATTTATATGGGACCTTCTATACAGCAACCCTATAAGGATATTATTCAGATAGGGAAACTGAGGCTTAGGGAGATTAATGATTAGCCCAAAGTCATATATCTGTCAAATAGTAGAGTTGGGTCTAAAATGCAAAAGTCCTCATTTCCAGTTTTAAATAATTCCCACTATCCAAAAATTACCTCCCTGACCCAGAGGAAGGCACCCTCTGTTACAGAGTTCCTAGAAAAAGCAATTTTTCTAATATGTTGCAATAATTTTTTATTCAATGGAAAAGAAAGTTCCCAAAGGTGGCAGTAAAGAGAGGCATTCACCTCACAACCTTTCGACCATGAACAGATATGTTTCCACTGCCAGTCCTCTCAGGGATGAAATAATTTCCTTTGGAATTAATGGTCATGTGTAAGTAGCTCTGGCAAGGGATTTAATAAACTCTGCCTTGCAAAGTCCGATCTGGCTCAACTGTGAGCAAGAATAGACCAATAACAGAACCAATAAAAATCATTCCCAATATTTGCCAAAGCTTCCATAAAGATCACTCAGGGGACTCTGACACATCTGCATAAAAGAATCTCAGGGACAGCTAGCACCTGAGAATAGACAGATTGATGAATGATCTATGAGCTGACTATAAACTCTCTGTATAGAAACGCATATTAGCAGACGAGTCCTAGAGGTATAAAAAATTCAAGTAACTCATGCACGTAATTAGTAAGTAAGCATCAGGTATTCTTGAGCTGGATGGTGCAGTGGATAGAGCATTGGACTTCGAATTAGACTCCTCTTCATGAATTCAAACATGGCCCCAGACACTTGCTAACTGTGTGACCCTAGGCAAGTCATTTAACCCTATTTATCTCAGTTTCCTCATCTGTAAAATGAACTGGAGAAGGAAATGGCCAGCTACTCCAGTATCTTTGCCGAGAAAACCCCAAATGGAGTCACAAAGTCATATTCAACAGAACAACAAACTCAAGGTACTCTTGAGTCTAAGCCCAGCACACCCTCTACTAATGCCCTCCTGATTCAGGGATCATGGCATAGGAATCAGTATTATGGTGCCTATAAAATCAAGAGAATTGGGTTTGAGTTTTGGCTCCAATACTTACTAGCTGGGTGATCATGGTAGAGGTGTTCACTGTGAGTCTCAGTCACCTTTTTACCTGTACGATACAGTTTACTTATATTAATTGTTTATATAATTATTCAATTGGGAACTCATTAGAATGAGGAAGGCTTTGTCTTGACCTCCTTTTGTAAGTCAGTGACAGGATTTTTTAAAGTTGCTTGGGAAGCAAACATGGTCTAAATAACTTTCCCTACTGCAGACTCCACCTCCTTTCCCCTGCCCGTGAACACATCATGAAAATGTTCTTTGAGGAGCACTGCTGGGCTCAGATGTTTTCTTACTTCCAAGAGCAATCGCCTTTGGTGAGATGTAAGGAAGCCACCTGCTAAGGGAATAATAACTAGGAGGTAATGTATAGCTGCTTTCTTGTACTGACTGCTGTCCCCCCTCTCTCACACTCACCTCTTGCGTTTGACTGTGAAAGAGAACATGACAATGTCACTATTAGTGGGAAGGAGGATACAATAGCTATCAACATGTTCATGACAAAGAGTTTCCTTTGGCACAAATTGTCCCCAAACTAGAAATTACCGGCTGGTTGCATAGCTACACACCCAGATCCCACCGAATCTTTTTTCTTCTGGTGATCCATTCAACCTCAGCATAGGCTGATTGCTGCCCCTCCCCAACCACTCCTCACTGGTCATAGGTTCCCCCCTAAACAATTGGAGGGATTCTATATGACCAAAGTTCCTTTACACCTATAATGAGGAGAGAGAGGGAGAAGCTGAGTTGATCAGAACATGCCTGACTTACTGATTTGTAATGAAGCATTTACACTTTGCAATTCCATAACAAGTTGTGAGATTTTCTGATCAAAATTGATGGAATTAGAAGATAGATTAGTCATTGACTGGCAAGGGATTTCATACTTTCTAAGAAGGCAATTGAAGCAGATAATAGCTCTTAGGGGAGTGATCATGGACAGCAGAGAAGAGAGTCAGTTATGGAAAAAAGAACCCAGTACTTGAAAGGGATTAGTCCTTGCCTTTCCTTTTCCCCTTATAGTCCATCTGCCATGGTATTTAAGGCTGAACCATTTTCCCAATAGGAGACACTATATCCATCATGGGTCAATACTAGGAGATGAGGCAAAAGATAGTGATGAAGACTGTAAGCTCTGAGAGTTGACAAGTGAGCCAGTCCTAGTTGTGGAGAGTAGAGGATAGATTTCTCAATGGGCTCTTCTGTAAATGACTCTCTTCTCTTGAATGCATGCCCTTGAATGCTTTCTTAAAGAGTTTTCTAAAAGAGCCACAAGGTTATGGCTGATGCTTGGCCAGTCAAGGTTAACTGTCCCTCAAATTTTATCAATTAAAAATATTAATAATATACTAAAGAATCATCAACAAATATGAACATTTCCATGAACAAAGAAGGCCAGAAAACAGGTTTGTTTTTGATACTGTGAATCTATTACATACAACTTTTTTAAAAATGCATATTAAATTCAATGTGGTAGTGCTCCTCTGTGTCCCTTTTGAATATCTGTGTCCCCTTTGTTCTCTATTTTAAAAGATTCATTGTTACTCTTTTCTTTTTTTAAAAAAAAATCATCATTAGTATCGCTCCCCACACCCCACATTCCCCTTCTCCTTTCAGAATAAAAGCTTTTCTTTGAAACAAATAATCATAGTCAAGGAAAACAATTTCTTGTTATGTTGATCTTGTCTAAAATTGTTTGTTTCAATCTGCCCTTATATTCTATCATCTATCCACTAAAAGATGGGAGCCATGCTTCTTTATTAGACTTCTTAAGTTGTTATCGATCATTATTTTGATTAGAGTTCTTAAACTTTTCAATATTGTTTTATTTTCTTTGACAATGTGGTCATTGTAGTAATCTTCTTGTTCTGAACATTGTACTCTGAGTCATTCGTTCATACAAGTCACCCCACATTTCTCTGAATCCATCCTTTTTATCATTTCTTACAAAGCAACAATATTCCTTTACATTCACACAGCATAATATATTCAGTCATTCCATAATTGATGGGCAACCACTTTGTTTCCATAAGAAGTGCTGCTATAAATATTTTTGTACAAATAGATCCTTTCCCTCTTTTAAAAAGAATATCTTCGGTCAGAGATGCTTAGCAGATCAATAAGTTATACTGGATAAAGGGTATGCATAGTTTAGTGGCATTTTGAATTTAGCTCCTAATGGCTTTCAGAATGATTGAACCAATCCCCAGATTTCACCAACAGTGCTTTAATGTGCCTATCCTCCCACAATCCCTCCAACAATTGTCATTTTCCATTTTTTGTCATCTTTGTCAATCTGATGGGTGTGAGGTGGAACCTCAGGAGTTTAATTTGGATTTCTTTTATTATAGTGGCAGAGTATTTTTAATATGGTAGCTTATAGTTCAGACTGCCTCCCTTGGTAATACTTGTTTCATTTACATGTTTAGCAATGGTTCTTGTTTTTATATATTTGTATAAATTCACCTATATGTCTTGGATGATGATGATGATGATGATGATGATGACGACAACGACAATAGTGGCATTTGTGTGGTTTTTAAAGTTAGCAAAATGATTTATATATACTATCCCATTTTATCTTCACAACAACCTGGAAGCTAGGTGTTATTTTTATCCCCATTTTAAAGATGCAGAAACTGAGTCAAACAGCAATTGTGACTTGCCCAAAATCATACAACTAGTAAGTGTCTGAGGCCAAATTTGAATTCAGGTCTTCTTGACTTCATATCCAGATCTTGATGCACTTTTATGTAATCAAATTTGTCTATTTCATCTTCTGAGATCATCCTTACCCACAATTTCCTTAAGAACTCTTCTCTTATCCATAGTTGTGAATCCTTCTGTTGTTGAGGATCTGACCTCTTGTATCTGGGTCATGAGTCCATTTGGAACTGATTATGATACATGGTGTGAGTTGGTGCTCTAAGTCTAAATTCTACCAGATTGTTTTCCAATTTTCCCAGCAGTTTTTGTCAGATAGTGAGTCATTACTTAACCCAGTAGTTTGTGTCCTCAAGTTTATTGAACATTATGCAACTGTTCTGAATTGCTTCTTAATCTTGTGTGCTTAATCTGTTCCACAGATCATCTTTTCAATTTTTTATTAGTACCAAAATTGCTTAGATGATTACTCTTTCATAGTGTAGCTTGAGACTGGTACTGCCAGTTCTCCTTGCCCCTTCCTACCTGTCTTTTTCTTTTCTCAATTTTCCATGGGATTCTTGACCTTTTGTGCATCCAAATGAATTTTGTCACCATTTTGTCTGGTTCTATTAAATAATTCCTTGATAGCTTGGTTGGTATCACAATGAATCTGTAAATAAACTTAAGGTAGTATTGTAATTTTCATGTTAATAATATGGCTTAGAAAGGAGCAATTAATTCTTCATTTATTTGTCAGTCAGTCAATAAGCATTTATTAAGTTCTTACTGTGTGTCAGACACTGTGCTAAGCACTGGAGGTACAAAGAAAAGACAAACACAGTCCTTGCCCTCAAGGAGCGTATACTGTAATGGGGGAGACACCGTGTAAATACTGTGACTAAGTATATGCAAGATATATACAGAGTATATGGAAAGATTCCTATAGAATAGGTGGAAAGTTATCTCAGAGAGGAAGGGACTAGCAGCTAGGGAAAGCTGGAAAGGCCTTTTGAAAAAGGTAGGACTTGTGCTGAAATTTGAAGAAAATGAGAGGAGCTAAGAGGTGGAAGTGAGGAGAGAAAACCTTCCAGAAATGAAGGACAGCTAGGGAAAAGGGGGAAAAGATGGGAAAATGGTGTTATGTACAAAGAACAGGAAGTAGGGTGCTATTGTTAGATTGCAAAAATAAAGTAGAAGAAAACTGGAAAGAGAAAGGGGAAAGGTTGCAAAAAAGATTTAAATGGTAACCAGAGGCTTTAGTTTTGAACCTGGAAGTATTAGGGAACCATTAGAGTTTGCTGAGTTATAGGTGTTGGAGGGCAGGACAAAGTGATCTATACTTTAGGAATATTAGTTTGGTAGTGGAGTGGAGGACCTTACAGTGAGGAGAAACTTGAGGTAAAGCCCAATTAATGGGAGATGAGTATCCATGCAAAAAAGGTTAAGAATCTCTGGTTTATAGAGTGGGTCCTTAACAGCAGATTTAAGGGACGGATGCCCCTAATCAAGAAATGGTTTCCCTGGGGTGGCTAGGTAACGAGGTGAGTAGAGCACTGGCCCTGGAGTCAGAAGGACCTGAGTTTGGATCCGGCCTCAGACACTTAACACACAGGAACAACAACAACAAAAAACCTAGCCGTGTGACCTCGGGCAAGTTACTTAACTTAAATTGCCCTCCAAAAAGCAAAAAAAAAAAAAAAAGAAACGGTTTCCCTAGTTCACTGGCTTGTCTCACTTTTGCCTTGAGTTTATTTTTATATCTACAAGTCATATGAAAAAGTGCACTAAACCATTATTGATTAGAGAAATGCAAATCAAAACAGCTCTGAGGTACCACTTCACACCTATGAGATTGGTTAATATGACAAAACAGGAAAATTATAAAAGTTGGAGATGTGGGAAAATTGGAATACTAATGCATTGCTGGTGGAGTTGTGAATTGATCCAACCATTGTGGAAAGCAATTTGGAACGATGTTCATAGGGCTATGAAACTGTGCATACCCTTTAATCTAGCAATACCAGTACTAGGTCTGTATGCCAAAGAGATCATAGAAAAGGGAAAACAACCCACATGTACAAAAATATTTATAGCAGCTCTTTTTGTGGTGGTCAAGAATTGGAAATTGAGGGGATGTCCATCCATTGGGGAATGGCTGAACAAGTTGTGGTGTATAAATGTAATGGAATACTATTGTTCTTTAAGAAATGATAAGTAGGCAGATTTCAGAAAAAACTGGAAAGTCTTAATTGATGCTGAATGAAGTGAACAGAACCAGGAGAACATTGTGCATAGAAACAGCAATACTGTGTGATGATCAACTACAATAGACTTAGCTCTTCTCAGCAATGTAGTGATTTGAGAAAATTCCAGAAGAGTCATGATGGAAAATGCCATCTACATTCAGAAAGAACTATGGAGTCTGAATGCAGAGTGAACAATATTATTTTCACTTTTTTTTTTTTGCTTTTTCTTTCTCATGGTTTTTCCCTTTTCTGCTGTTTCTTCTTTCACAATACGACTAATGTGGGAATATGTTTAAAGTGATTTATGATATGTATAGCCTATATCAGATTGCTTGCTGCCTTGGGGAAGAGGGAGGGAGGGAGGAAGATTTGGAGCTCAACACCTTACAAAAATGAATATTGAAAACTATCTTTACATGAACCTGTAAAAAATAAAATACTATTAAGTAAAAAAATAAGAGCTTGCTTTTGATAAGTGTGGGCATCAATTTATATTTATGTCATTCATCTCTCTTTGTAGATGCTCCTTTTTATGGGAAATTGCTTGGGGGAAATTTTTCAATGTTTTTTTTTTAATGGAATCACTGCCTGACCCCTCTTCATACTTGCTTCTCCCTCTCCAGAGAGCCAACCTTTCCCTAGATTTCTACTCATGCCTGAATTTATTACACAAACAAGGGTTAAAATCCTCCAGATTTCCCCTTATATAAGAGCGGGCAAGAGGGAATAAAACAGTAGTAGTAAAATGACAGAGGGCAAAGGTGAGGCATGGTGCATTTGGACAAGAAGCAGTCAGTAGCTTGTACTACCAGCTGCAATCAGCTTTCTTTGGACTCTGTTCTCTCCCAGAAGGAAAAGAAATCATCTACCTGCTTAGCAGAGACAGAAGTGTTGGGTCAACTCCTTTTAATAGGTAAGCAAGAGAAAATAAATGATTTCTGATGGATACTCTATAGTATAGATACTCATCAACATATACTATTGACCATTGTTTTCTTGATCCAGCCCTGGAGGAATAGGGAGCTAGCATTCCAGAGGTCATGTGTCCTGCCCTCTTCTTTGCATGATGGATAATAGGAATCCACTTCCCTTTCCCAAAAGCCTTGTAGAAAGTCTCAGATATCCAAGTTCAAACACTTTACCCATTGAACTCTAGGACAGTGTTGACGTGAGTGCCTCATCTCCAAAGCAATATTCACAAAAGTAGTACTAACTGCTCTATATTCGGCACTCTTCTAGCCCCATGGCCCACAGAGTCCTATCTCCTACATTCCCAAGCTTGGATGAAAAGCCTTGCTTCCCTACTCCTGAGTTTTCATCCTTAATCACATCAGCTATGCCCTGCCCTCTGCTTCTATTGGATTATTGGACTATCAGTCACAGACCTAGAGCCAGAAAGACCTTAGAGGTGATTGAGTTCAGAACCCTTATTTTCCAGATGAAGACTATAAATAACTTGTCCAGGGTGATCTAGGTAGGAGGCATCAGAGACAGACTTGGAAACCAGGTCCTTTGACTTGAGACCCTGTTTCCTTTCCACTGCAATACACTGTCTGATCTGTACAATCTGGACCTAGATTGCAGTGCTAATAAAATACCCTTCACTATTTATCTCTTCCCTAAACTTAGTGTATGCTTGGCACATATTGCATGTTTAATAAATACTTATTTTTTTACCAGTTGATTTTGGCACTCACTAAAACTTTCTCTGAAGGGCCCTTCATTCCTTCCAGCCTCTCCAGTCCTGGCAGGTCCTTCACTCAGATCTGATACACAAGATGAAGAAGAGGAAGCACTTTGTTTCCCACCTGACATTTTCAGACCCTTCCTTTTTTGCCATCACTTAGCAACTCCTGTCTATTTAAATTTTATACCAAGAATTATATCACTCTCCTCCATGTTGTTCTTCTCACCCCTTCCTCATTGAATGCCATACAATACCTGGCTCACAGTTCTCTATGCCATAGTACCTGCCCTCACCTTAGTTATTGCAGTATTAATTTCCATGACCCTTTGAACACCCTGGCCTCCCATTTCATTAACCTTCTCAACTCCCTTGACCTTCATCTCCACTTTACCTTACTCACCCAAGTGATTGGTTATATTTTGTACTGTACCATGACCTTGAAATGGTCTACTTCTTAAGTCTTGAACTCTGGAATTTTCTTCCCACTATTGTAGTATCCCATATTCCCATCTTTCTCATGGGCTTACTCTTCTGTAAACTTTTCTTTGTCTATAATGTGTCCTGCTGATTCCTCCTTGTTCTCCCAGGCTACATCAATGGCCTGGTCCTACTTTCTCCCCATCACAATTTTCTACAGTATCTCTCTCCCTCTCCCTCTCCCTCTCCCTCTCCCTCTCCCTCTCCCTCTCCCTCTCCTCCCTCTCCCTCTTTCTCCCTCCCTCTCCCTCTCATTTGTTCCCCTCTCATTCCTCACTCCCACCCTCTCCCTGCTTCAGGGCTTTATTATCCTTTTCCTGGACTATTATGATAGCTTCCTACATGATCTCTCTGTTTCTGTTTTCTCCTTATCCACTCTGCATTCCATAATGCTGTCAAAATAGCTTCCCTATTGCACTGGTTTGACCATATCGTATCCTATTTAACACCCCCCAAAAATCCTTAATGTGACATCTAAAGTCTTCCACAACATCCCTCCAACCTACCTTTTCAGTCTGATTGTGCACTACTCCCTTTCACACAATCTGTGCTCCAGTCAAGCTGTTTCCTGACCTTGACATGCTTTCTCCTGCTTCCGTGTATTCATACAGGGTTTCCCTCATACCTAGAATGTACTCCCTTTTCATCTCTGTCTCTCAGAATCCTTCTGTGACCTGTGATCCTGGGGGCTCCTTCCTACAAGGGGCTCTGGCTCTGTATTCTCGTGGACCCAGATTTATTTTCAAAGAAGACACCAAAAAGGCTTCTCTGTCTCTGCGTCATTGTCCTTCACCCTCAAAAGACAAAGCTTAGCTTTTATTAAACTCATGTTTAGCCTCCCTTAAAATGTATATAACAGGGTCCCTCTAGCTAAGACAAAGTCTTAGCTATAGAACAGCTGTTTATTTCTTACACTGCAAAAAAAATGCTAAATGAATGAAAAAGCATTTATTAACCATTTACTTTGTGCCAAGCACTGTGCTGCGTGCTGGGACTACAGAGAAAAGAATTAAGTCTTTGCTCTTCAGTATGCTTAAGGAATGCTCTAATTGAGAGAGAGACAATATATAAAAATTAAGTCAAGCTGTTTCCTGACCTCAACCTGCTTAAGATTCAGAAGACTCAAATAACTCTCAGATGTGCAGAAACAAACACAGAACATGCAAAACAATAATCCATCGCATTCGTGATACTCTTCCAAAAGGCAGAAGAGATTAGGGAATGACTGAACAGATATTTCATATTCACCTCAGAGCTGCAAAGCCTGAGCAGCCCCCATAGTCTTGCTATCCCATAGTCCAGCTATCTCAGCAAGCAAGGAATGGCCCTTCCATCTTACAGGTGTCTGGGTGATAGAGAAGGTAGGCATCTTTTCTTCTTAGAAGAAGGTGACGACCACCTTTTCTCCTGCCTGAGCACCCCACTCAAATCCTTTAGATTTCTTGAACTCCAGAGGTTACTCCAGAGAGAGAAATGTCCATTTTTAAAGATCACTTGTTATTGGCTTGTGCTCAAGGAAGAAAAAAGAGAACAGAAGGCAGACTTACATGGGCCAGCACATGTTCCTTCTCTCTTCATTTTCACTTATAGTCTGTAGCAAAGGTTCCCAAACTGATTTGGCCTAACACCCCCTTTTCAAAAAGAATATTCAGCACCCACCCAGAAACCTTTAAACCTTTCATTTAAAATTTTTTTCAATGAATGATGTAAACCAGAAGTTAATAAAGCATTTATTTAAAATTAAAAATTAAAAAAAATAAATAAAATTTCATCGTTTCAAAACATACAAAATATTTTTAAATTATGCCACTTCAATTTAATAATTTATTGTAAATTTGTGGTTTTTTTCTGCATTGAAATTTTGATGGCACAATATTGCACTATGTAACCATGTAACCATGTGATATTATGTTGTAAACAGGTCATTACATGCACATACTCCTGCCAATGCATGCTGGACTTCCTGACAATGTGCAACACCTCACCTGCTAACATTTACTTGAAAAGACCCATTAGCAGATTAGACCACTGATAGGTTATAACTTACATTTTGTGTGTTTATTTGGAAAATAATGTAATCACTGTGACTTTAACTCTGTTATATAACAAATGAAACATGTATGAATGGTTTAAATTTTTTTCTTATCATCTTTCCTTATGCTTCCACTGCCCCCTTATTTTTATTCAACATCCTCCAGTTGCACCTGAAGCTACTCCCCTGGATCATTCCAGCACCTCCCAGAGGGTGTGACTTTTCTGGAAAAAGTCAACAATCTTCTTCAGCCTAATCCTCTCCTCCCACAGAAAACACATCCTTCTGCAATAGGCCAGTGCATACATGAAGCTCCATGAGAATTACCCAAGTACAACAAATCAGTGGGTTCTTCCATCATGCCTCATAGATACATTTCTCTTCCAAAGTTCAGCTCAGTTGTCCCCTCCTCCATGGAGGTATTTCTGATTTTTCCAAATAGAAATATTCTTTCTTCCCTGTAAAACCAAGCATGAGCAGCTTTCCAAAGGACTGCTGCCATGAATAGCTTTCAAGATTCTGATTACACAGTATAGTAAACTCTCCATTTTTTAAGGCAAAACATTCACAGAAAATCAAAATACAGCATTTACCATGTTATAACTTAACAACTTAACACTAAAATGGCCATGTAGTTTTCACCAAAGTGGTCACATAGTTTTAAACAAAGTACATTCTTCATTTAGTAACTCAATCATTTAGTAAGTCCTTAATTTAATCACAAAGTACAAAGGTTAAAGTTCTCTTTTAAACAAAGTGCATTCATTTAGTCAATCACAAAGTCCATCCCTAGGTCACAATTAAATTACAATAAACACAATACCCTCTTAAGGAGTAGTAGAAAGTACAAAGGCCATATACCCCTAGGTCACAAGTAAGTTACAATTTCATCAGTCAGCATTAAATGCCCAAGGACAGGTTTTTTCATCTTGACTTGAGGCAGGCTCTTAGCTTCCAGGGTCCCAGCTACTGCCCTAATCTAACCAACTGCCACCTGAGGTCAAAGGCAGATAGCTCCCAATTCCTTGTCCAGCTCTCCATGCAGTTCCTGTTCCATATTGAAGCTCACAGTGTCTAGTCCACCTCAAGTCCTTATTCAAATACCAGGAACCTGAGTTCCAGAACCAGAAAGTCAAAGTCATTACAATAACCACAAAGTTTGTACACACGGTCAATGCAGTGAACACCCACATTCCCCAGCCTTCACAACAGAACAGGTTCCCTTAAGCAGGGATCCTCCTCTCTCACTCATAGTAGCTCCTCAGAGGAAGTTCCCAGAAGAAAAGTCTCAGCAGAAACTTCATTCTCTAAATGAAAATCACTTTCTGGACTCTCCTCTCCAGCCTCCACATAGCTTACTCCAAGAAGTTCTGTCTCAGTTCTCTTTTCTCTTCTTAGTTCTTCTCAATTCTCAGTTCAGCCCTCAGTCCAGCAGTAGCAGGCCAGCCTGCAGATGCTTGCTGAGAGAAATTCTGTCTTCTCTCAGCTTGGGCTTTTCCTTATATAAGGTATTAGCTCCTCTCTGTTTCACCCCTTCCTGTTACAACAGGAACTTTCTCCTACTGTGGGACTCACAAGTTCTGGATACAACTACACTTGAAACAAGCTGCTAAGTGCTTGCCAATACAAGGGGATCTTCAAAATACATTACTATTACATTCCCTCAAATTTTCTGGAACAATTGTTGGATCTCCATTTTGTCATGGTATGTAGTCATGTGATTGTGTCTCCTTTATCTTCTCAGTAGAATTTAGGGGCTTTGAGTACAGGACTAAATCATTAAAAACAATCTTGGTATAACTAGTGCCTTAATATATGTTCTCAGTAAATGCTTGGTGGCGTGAATTTCATTAATATCCTTTACTAGTTCAGAGGATATCAGGTCGGCCAGTGATGATATTAATTGGTTGTTATGACTTCTCTCTTTCACCATCTTCAAACATGGACCAGCCTGTGATACCCCAAACCACCACCTCCACTTTTCCTCTGAGTGAGCACCTTCTCTTCCTTCCTTGATTTCAGCTTCGTTTTTTTTTTTTTTTAGCTCCCTACACTAGGATGTAAGTTCCTTGAGGGTAAGTACTGATTTTCTGTTTGCTTTTATTTATTCCCAGCAATTAGCACAGTGCCTGACCCCCTGACCCATAGTAAACATTCAATAAATGCTATCTCTCTCTCCTTCTCTCTCTCTCTCTGTCTCTCTGTCTCCCCTTTTCTCTCTCCATCTCTCTCTCTCTCCCTCTCTCTCTCTCTCTCCCTCTCTCTCTCTCTCTCTCTGTTTCTTTCTCTGTCTCTGCCTCTGTGTCTCTGTCTGTCTCTGTGTCTCTCTCTCCCTGCCTCCTTCTCTTTCTCTGTCTCTGTCTCTCTGTCTCTGTCTCTCTCTCTCTGTCTCTCTCCCCCCCACCCTTTTCTCTCTCTATCTCTCTCTCTGTCTCTCTCTGGTTTGATACTGACTGAAATCATGGCTAACTATGAATAAAACTGTGAGCTCCTTGACAACTGTCTTACTTTGTATCTGTAGCACAAAAAGGCCTCTATCCTAGGGCAGTGCTCTATATTTAAGGCTCGTTTTATGTAGTTTTCCTTATTTGTAATGTGTTCCTGCATCCCTACTTGGAGGCAGGTTGGACTCTATGACCTTTGGCATTCCTTTCAGCCCTGAGACAACATATAGATTGCGTGATAATTTCCTGGATATTCAGTGGATGGCAGAAGAGAGAAAGCTCAAGAAAGAAACAATGGACTGAGTGAAAAACATTGCTCTCTCTGCTTTGGAACAAAGATAACATCACTTCTAAGGTTACCAAAGCAAAGTATGGCTGAGAGGACCTCTCCAAAGCTGATTTAAATGAGAAGATGATAAAAATGAATGATTACAGTTATTATGATATTATTGCTCCATAAAATTTATGATGAGCTCACAGTGTGCTACAGATACCATAGTAAATAGACAAAATGTCCGTCCTCTCAAGGACTGCACAATTTTTATATTAGGTGAGGAATGCTCATTCCTGAGGGCATCTCATCCAAACTCTGTGTTTGTAGTGAGACACATACAGCTATCTTTCTATCTGGGAAATGCTAGCAATGACAGCAGGGTTTCCATAGCTGAAGCTCATGCCAAAGATCAAAAAGTTGGGTGATTCTGTGATGTGTAGCAAGCCATTTCATACCTTGGAACCTCATTATTATCATTTGTAAAATGGGTATGATTAAGGAAAGGACTCAGCAAGCCCTAAAATACTATTGGATTGTTAAATAGTGTTTTGGATCCCTGCCTTCTGATAGCTTACCACGTGTTATGGAAATCAGTATTTATTCAATTAATATTTATCCAACCCCCTTCTATGTATACTGGATGGAAAACATTTGAGGTATTCATAGGCAACTGAGTTATTCAGTGGATATAGTGTAAGACTTGAGGTCAGGGGAAGACCCAAGTTCAAATTCTGCCTCACACACTTAGCTAACTGTATAGCCTTGGGCAAGTCTCTTAGGCTCAGTGTTCTGATTTGTAAAATGGGGACAATAATACCACCTATTTCACAGAGTTTCTGTAAGGATGAAATGAGATAATGTTTTAAAGTCCTTTGCAAACCTTAAAAAGTGCTCTATAAATGCTAGCCATTATTATCAGAATCCTTCCCTTGAATGTTCTGTTAGGTTGTATATTGGGACAGGAAGAGAAAAGAAGAGTTCATGCTTAGGTTCTGACAAGTAATGCCCCTCTACTGCCCCCTCCCCCGTGCGCCCCCCCCCCCCCCCCACGCACACAAAGGAAGCCACAAGATTTAAGGAGTCAATCTGATGTGCAGAAATTCATCTAAGGCCTGGGCTGCCCTTCAGACAATGGAGAAAACCTCCCGAGGCTGGTGTCTGACTTTTTTCATTCATTGTAGGTAAACTGGTTTCAGAAACCCGCTCTGGCCAGGGGACAGCAGGTAATTGATTCACTTTCCCTTGGCACTAAGATGTGTGCGTGTGTTTTTTTTTCTTCTTTCTCTCTCTCTCTCCACCCCTCTTCAGAGGAATGTCTCAAACTAAATGGGCATGTCTGGAAGTTAATGCTTAATCGCGTTGTGGGTTCTGTCTGCCTCTCCCTAGGAGGGCACGTAGCTGGGGTTGCTGGCAGCAGCTTCCAGCCTCTGCTCAGGGATGCTGGTTAGGTGTTCCAGCCAGTTTAGATAAACAAAGGGTGGGCAGGCCTGACAGCAAGGTCAGAACTGTCTGCATTTGTGCCACCTACCTATGTCACAGAGGTCAGTATCACCCAGGGGACAGAGTTGCTGTGGACATGCCATGGGTGGAAGGAGATTTAGCCCAAAATGTGGAGCTGGCAACTTTTCAAATAAGACAGAGCCGGGGCAGGGGGTGCCCCAGGATAGAGAACAAACCTTGAAGTGGCATAAAATGCTAGCTATTATTCTTATGCAAATATATTATTGAAAGAGGTGGCTAGTGGTGAAGTGGATAAAACTTTAGATTTGAAGTCAAGGAGACTTGAGTCCAAATCTATTCTTGGACACTTCCTGGCTATGTGACCCTGGGCAAGTCATTTTATCTCTGCTTGCCATAGTTTTCTCATTTCTAATAGCACATACCTCCCAGGACTGCTGCAAGGATCAAATCAGATAATATTTGTTCTTTGAAAACCTTAAAGTACTATATAAATGCTAGCTATTTATTATTAATAGTATTGTTATTAGAGTCAGAAGGAACTTTGAGACAGCAAATATTAGGGACCTTAGAACTTAGAACTTGGAATGTAAGAGCTACAAGTGACCTTAGAAAACGTAATACAATCCCTTCATTTTTCAGTGCAGGAAAGTGAGATCTAGAGGAAGATGAGCTTCACTTCTTATTCACAGAGTAGCACTACTTTTCCCCTTCATAACATGGACCTGGAGCCTAGTTATATCCCTTGCTACACATTCATCTTCTTTTCTCCCACTTTTTCCCCCTCAGTCTGGCTTATCACTATGTCATTTAACTCTATCATTTCCTTAGCCCCTCTCCTAGGGGCCATCTACAGTCGTCCTGATGTGTATGACCATTGGACCCAGATGTCTCCAGGGGAGAGAGTGAGGCTGGTGACTTTGCACAGCCCTCCATCACTTAAATCCAATTCACTTGCAAGTCATGGCATCATCTTCCTGATGTCATGGTCCCCTTTGAGAAAGAAGGACAAACAATAACAATAACAATTCCTTCTCTAATCTGGGCTTTTTCTGTTCTTGATTACTTAATGTTACTCCCTTATGTTTACCCAAAATAGCCTTCTTCTTTCATTAACTCCAATAGATGACCTTGTCTCTTGCCCACGATCTAAGCCTGAGAGTCAAATCCTAAGGAATCATAGATCTTAGACCTGGGAAAGACCTTAAAAGATCATCCCTCAGCACCTTCCCCTGACTGTATTTAAATTATTTTTCTTTAATCAGGTAAGCTATTATAATATCTTTAATAGATAAGGCAGGGGCGGCTAGGTGGCGCAGTGAGTAAGAGCGCCGGCCTCGGAGTTGGGATGACCCGAGATCAAATCCGGCCTCAGAATATGAGCACCCACACATAAATAATGACTAGCCGTGTAACCTTGAGCAAGTTACTTAACCCCAATTGCTTTAAAAAAAAAAAAAAAAAGGAAAAAAATAGATAAGGCAACAAAGGCCTTAAAAGGTAAGATAATTTGCCTATCACATAGCTAACAAATGGTGAAGAAAAAAGGTTATCTTTTATATTGTCATGATATTACCAAATCTACTAATTTGAAGGGCCCCTAGAGGCCATGTAGTCCACCAGTCATTTAAGCAATAATTAAGCATAGGTTCAAAGACAAAAACTAAATAGTTCCTGCCCTCATTGAGGAGCTTAAATTATATATATAGAGAATATGTAAGGACATATAAATAACTTGAGTGTGCTGCATGCCACTCATGCATGTGGGCAGTATAACCTATGAGTATGGTATCTAACATGTTACCTGTGCTCCCTTTCTTTCTCTCTGTGCTGGCTCATTTCTCTTCCTACCCTCAAACTGGTAGGTCAGGTTTTTTTCCCACCTTAGAATGGAGGAGTGGGGTCAGCCCTAGTCATAGCTACAGTGCTACACTTAACATCTCTCATAGGGTGCTAAGAGTAATTTTGGTATGGGGGAGATGTTATTATTTACCTCTATATTAAATTACCTCTCTCTATATATCTGTAGCTCTGGACTCCCTATTAATTTGCTTTCCATTTGCACACAATCAATAAGTTACAGTGGTATTATTGTCTCTTAAATATAAAATATTTACTAAACAAGGAAAGAACAGTAATAATCCCAACACTTAGCAAAAAGCAAAAGGAGTAATAATCAACATATCACAGTCTGTTCATAAATCTGGGTCACCTTCTTCTACCACTGCATGCAATATCTCTGTGGAGTAGGGGATGGCAGGTACATGCTTAAGGGAAATAGTAGGGAGATATATGAGAAGAGAAACTCATTAGTTTGGGACAACTCATAACTGGATTGTTTGTCTTGATATCCTTGGTTCCTCCAGAAACAATCTGTACCACATGAAGTTTCTTCTCTGTTAGCACTTACCTTCTGGTCATCACCATTTCCCTACTGGCCAGAGTTTTTTTTCTTCTTCTCTTAGGCAGATGAAACAGTGGACGAGTACTTTTAACTCACAGTCACCCTTAATAGGGCACTCTAAAAGTGTTATGCTCTTTTAGTTACAAATGATCTCTCAGTACATTCATCTGAAGCACCATCCTTCATCTGGTTCTCTATGCTTCTCAACATTTTTATCTCAAACTGTGCTCCTTTACAGATTGATTTTGGTCACTTTTCTTATATATGTTCTTTTTTCGATCTCTTGGCAGCCAACCCATTCACTTGCAAAAAGGGAAGTATCTTACATAAATATGTACAAACTATAGATAAAATAAATGCAAGGAAATCTGAAGGAGGAAGGTTCAAGCAGTTAGAAGAATGAGGAATGGCCTCATGTGAACCAAGTCATACCTGCACAAGAAGCCCCTTTACAACATCTTAAAAAAGAGACTGTCTAGCTTCTACCAGAAAATCTCTAGTAAGGGGAGGATACACCATTTCTTGAGGCAACCCATTCTAATTTTGGATAGGAAGTATTTTTTTAATCCAAGCCACCAGGCCTGGACAAATTATGTCCTTGACCACTGGCAAATAGGATTGTTTAGATGTTGTTAGTGGTCTTTGAAAAATCAAAGAGAATGCCTTATAACCAGAGAAAGTCAATTGCCTTGAGTTTTAACACACACACACACACACACACACACACACACACACACACACACACACCCACACAGTTGAATATTCAAATTTAAATGTTCAAGGTCAATGACCTTGACTTTGATTCCTGTCAAAATTCTAGCTTGTATTATTAAAGTATAGCAAGAATTGGACAAAGGCAAGCCATTGTTCAGCAAGCACCAAGCCCCGTCTGATTAAGAAATGCATTTCCCATGAAGCAGTAACCATTATGGTTTAGGCCTGATTATAGCAGGGCTGAGTCCATTAAATGCTTAACATATGCTTTGACAGCACTGTAGGGGATATCATCATGGTGAGCAGATATGTAAAGGATTATAGGGACATAGTACCTCCTGAGGCATGCTACACACCAGAGAGAGATCTCTAAATGGACTAAGCAAACAGATTGTTGACCAAATAAGTCAGGCAAGCTGGGAAAGGTTGTACCAGTGCTATGTAGAGATTATGAGATCTTTCGTCAGGAACCAGAAATTATGAGCAGTGAGTAGAAGGAAATATAACCTAATTCCTGAGTCACAAGTTATACAGCACAATTCCATTCAGGAGTGTCCTAAGCTGTAGACTCTGCCCTGTTTTCCTTCATTTGCAGGTAGAATGTGAATGGAGAAAGTTTCCTTTCTGAATTGTGCTGCCAAAAAGGAGTGTAAAAGGTTATTCATTTGATGACTGGCTGCTAAGACTGTTGTTTCCTGCCTTTGTTTCTCTTCCAATTAATCTCCCCCTCCCCCCATTCCATGCTGTCATTTGTGAGGGAATCTTTTATTATAGTGATAATTGAACATTGAAGTTCAAATTGACTTTAGAAGTTCCTTGTCTCTGAGAAGGGGCACCGTGACTCAGGTGATTAATCTACCAGAAGATTTTCCCACAAAATGGAACCCAAGTGCTTGAGGTGATGGTATTATGTGGAACATGGATGACCAAAGGAATGGTAGGCATATATTTTGAAAGGGAAATTACACCTGTATGACCTAAGGCAAGTCATTTAACTTGAGTTCCCTCACCTGTAAAATGAGAGGGATGAATTAGATGAAGGGCAAAGGAAGGTGAAACAAAGGAGGGAAGGAAAAAGAAAGAGAGGAAGGAAAAAAGAAGGAAGGAAGATAGGAGAAGGGAAGAAGTAGGGAAGGAAGAATAGAAGGTAGGGAGGAAGAAAAGGTTTTTCTGGATTTGGAGATTAGGGACCATATGATAAGTCTCCCTTGTTTATCACATAGCATTGACCTTCCCAGACTTATTTCATCACAGTGCTTTGAGGTTGTGGAATGAAAAATAGGAAATTGTGATGTATAAAAAGTTAAAGATACATAATTTTGGGTAATTAATCATTTTATTAATCATGCTAGTAATAATTAATTAAAGGGGTCAATGACACAAATGCCAAAGACCCCTCATGAAACCTACTCAACATTAATATGCTCTTGGAAGAGTGGGTGTTCCCGAGGATGGAAATCAATGCTGATTGTTTAATAAGTAATGAGAATAAATATTATAATGAGAGGTTCACTTATTCTGATGAAGGTCTGGGGGATGTGACTCTGATTACTAAATCTTAGTCAAAGAGACTTATCTATACCTGTATCATCCTGTCTAGGATAATCTAAACAAAAGAGAGAATCCACTTTTTTCCAGACCTGTCTGAATAAAACTCAATGGGTTGGAATCCATCAATTCACCTAAACTAAAATTTCTTTACCTTTTAAACAGATCAGAATGTTTCCTCTCATTGTCAGCCCTATACTTCAAAGGCTGCCTGAAGAACATACAGGGGCTGATTTCTGAATGAGGAAATACAAAAGGGGAAAAAAATCTTGACCCAATTCAATGATTGGTTATTAATATAAAAGAGAAATAATCATTTCTCTCAAAATGAAAGGGAAGGGGGAAAGAGGCCAGCCTCTGTTACATGTATAATTCTATTCTGGAAATGAAAGCTGATTCATCTAGAAGTTTGATTCACCCAGAAAACCAGGTCTACTCTCTAATGGGTGTTTATACTTTGTGGGGCCACTGTGATCCTGATCAGCCTCTGTGGGGTGACAGAATAAATCATATAGGTATGAGGACACGACACAGGTAACTGTGTTCTGACCAAAAAAATGTCCAAGCCCTGACTGATGACTCGCTTATTTCAAATAACATTCAGTACAACCAGCTGCCCAAACAATACACCCAAAGAATTTAGAGTTCTTGTAAGAGGATCAGAACCTGCATTTGTGAAGGAAGGAGTAGGCCGCCCTGTGCATGACACAGGACAAAGAATGCTGCCTTATAAGGAAGAAGCAGACAGCTACTTCCTCACTCTTGTTTCTACAGGGACAAAGGATTCAATTCCAAAGTCTCCAACACAGAAGCAAAGTCAGCCTTGATCCCTAACTGGTCATTATAGGGAGTTAAGCCCCAAAACAAGTGTGTCCCAGTGTCTCTGGCAAGAACAAAAACAACTCCATAAACACCCTGCCCCCCAACATACATAAGCACTTAGCTACTAGACAGACAGAACCTCATAGGAAAACTTTCAGCTAATCAGCCACTGACAAGGAATTCAACTTGACCTTGTGAATCCTCAGTTCTTAGGGCCTTTTGTTTCAGCAGCACCAGGTCTGTGCTGAGTAATCTCACACATCATTTCCTCACAGCTGTGGACCCTTTTGTTCTCACTCTTTTGGGGGGAGGCAAAGAAGGGGGAATTGGAGCTGTTATTTTATCCTTGAGGGCAGTTCATCCAATCATAGATTCAGAGCTGGAGGAGACCCTAAAATCCATCAAGTCCACCCCCTACTCTCATTTTACAGATTGGGAAACCAAAGGACAGAGTTGTGCTGGAGCTAGGTCATATTTGCTTATAAGAGCTGATTGTTAAATTTTCAGTGTGCTCATTTATACCTCAGAAATTGAAAAATAGTACAAATCATGATTTGATTTATAGCCTAGACTTAATAAAATGATGGAGAAAATGTTAATAATTCAGATTAAAGGGAGTATGTTAATAATACGGATTAAATTTAAAAGTGTGTTGTACATACATTCTGCCCTTCCCAGAGCCTGTTGTTAAACATTTACTGGTAGGCCCATGAGAAATTCCTCAGATGCAGATTGAAAATTCATTGAATACTTATATTTTTAGAGAGTTGCCTGGGGCTCTAAATGTTTAGGTGATTTGCTCATTGCCACACAGTCAGTATGTGTGACTTAAACCAAGGTCTTCCTGACTCTGAGACTGGTACTCTGTCTACTACCCCATACTTCTCTTCATGACCTCTTAAATTACCAAATGTAGTTAATTGTCTTCCTAGAGGTCATTAGAGGTATTTAATTCATTAACAATTCAAAGGATGCATGATCTCATCATTGTTAATTCTTCAACATACACAGATTATACCCCTTCTTCAAATTAAGAGATGTATCTTCATGAATTTGAGTGGATAAAAACATTCCTTCATGGAGGGAGCCTTTATAGATCAACTGGTGATGGGTCTCTCTGCACTAAGCGCGGCTGCTCCATTCTACCTGAAGCCTTTCTAGCGTGGCTGTCTTATCAGTGGTCAGTGGTCCACCAGCCTAGGTTTCCAGAGCCCAGGGTCACCTCTGTACCAACCAGGCTGAGGCACAAGAAAAGGACTTTAACAGAAGATTCTGGTTAGGGAAAACATTTCTCCCCATCATGCAGAAGGACTCAAATGAAAATAATAATGACAATGATAGAAATAATGAACATTTCTGTGGCTTTTAAACTTTGCAAAGCACCATTATAAATTTTCTCATTTGATTCTTACAACAATATTGTGAGGCAGATGCTATTATTATCTTCATTTAATAGATGAGGAAACTGAGAATGAGAAAGGTTAAGTGACTTGCCTAGGGTCATACAACTAAGCAGCTTAGACAGGATTTGAACTCATGTCTTTCCCTACTAAAATTCCAGTGCTCTTACCCACTCCTCCACCTAATGTTTATGACATTGAAAGCAAAGCAGAGATAATCTTGAAGGTTCCTTCTGGCTCTGATTTCTATGGTTCTTAGTTCTTCTTTTCTCTCTTCCTTAAGTCTACTGTCCTAGAAGAAGGAGTTCTTTTCTCCCTGAGCCTTCACTGTGAGGCAAAAACTAGACAACCATTTTTCTTTGGTTCCATAGCCTAGTTTGATTTGTGGAGTTCAGTCTATTTGCTTCGAATGAGAAGGGTGTATACCAGTGGCCTTTCCTACCTTGTGAAATAAATCTTGGCTGTAATCTCGGCTATGTGAAAGAGCTTCCATTAGGGAGATGGTGTGAAGAGGAAGCTTTGGAGGAAACAGCACTTAAGATTGTCTCTGGTGTGGAACCACGCTCCATCCAGTGTATGGAGTACCTTGTGAAGAGTAGCCTTGAAAAATTAGGCATGTTTTCTGGGACTAATAGAGAAGGGGGAGAAAGGCCCAAAAGCCAGGATTGCCACAAGGAGGATAATTGTGATAGTCAATGTAGCCTCTTAGGTTTTTGAATTTGATTTCCTTTTTAGATCTAGAATCTGAGCGCTTATCTAGTGGGAAGAAAAGAAGGATAAAAGACCATTATGTTTCTTGCTGTTGTTTCCTTCTTTCCAATGCATAGGCAAAGGAGGTGATCTCGATGACCATATTTACTGTGATATGTCTAGGAAGTCACCTAGCCCCCTCCCCTCATATAGAGAAACTAAGACCTAAGGCCAAACATCCTGGAAAAAGAAGTCAAGTGGGCTTGAGGAAGAACTGCTAACAATAAGGCTAGTGGAGGTGCCAGAGTTTCAGATGATATTTAAGTGCCACACTCAATAGGCCAGCAAATTTGGAAAACTCAACAGTGGCTACTAGATTGGAAAAGATCAGTTTGTGCCCCAATCCTAAAGCAGGGCAATACCAAGCAAAATAAAGAATGATTGTGCTCATCTCACATACCAGCAAGGTTATACTTAAGCTTCTACAAGCAAGGCTTCAACAATATGTGAGCCAAGAATTACCAGAAGTTCAGACTGGGTTTTGAAGAAGCAGAGGAACTAGAGACCAAATTGCCAACATTTGCTAGATTATGAAGAAGGCAAGGGAGTTTCAGAAAAAATATCTATTTTTGCTTCATTAACTATACTAAAGCCTCTATGACTGTATATATCACAACAAATTGTAGCAAGTCCTCAAAGAGATGGGAATAACAGATCATCTTGCTTGTCTCTTGAGAAACCTGTATATGGGCCAAGAAGCAACAGAACAGAATATGGAAGAAGTGATTGGTTTAAGATTGGGAAAGGAGTATGATAAAGTTGAATATTGTAACCTCATTTATTTAACTTATATGCTGAGTACACCATGTGAAACGCCAGGCTGAACAAATAAGAACCCGGAACTAAGGTTGCCGGGAGAAATACCAATAAGCTCAGATATGCAGATAATGCCACTCTGGTGGCACAAAATGAGTAAGAATTAAGAAATCTTTTGATGAGAGTGAAAAAGGAGAGTACCAAAGCTGGCTTGAAGCTTAACATAAAAAAAAAAAAACTAAGATCACAGCAACTGGTCCCATCACTTCCTGGCAAATAGAGGAAGAAGAAGAAATGGAAGCAGTGTCAGATTTTACATTCTTGGGCTCAAAGATCACTGCAGACAGTGACTGCAGTCATGACATTAAAACACTTGCTCCTTGGAAGGGAAACTATGGCAAATCTGAACAGCATTCTAAAAAGTAGAGATGTTGCCTTGCCAATAAAGTGTATATATATATGTATAGTCAAAACTATGACTTTTCCAGTAGCAATGCTGTAATGGAAATGCAAATTTAAAGATCTTCCCTGCCCCTAGCTTAAGAGCACCTGGAACCTGTGGTGGGAGGCTTGTTTTTCAGTAAAGCCCATACCTTGATACTTTGTGATTGGGCAGTGGATCCAGAAGGTTGTTACATTCTCTGAGCCAGGAGAAGGCTATATAAACTCTGATGAGAGGCTTTGCTTTGGGGCTCACTTTGAGAAGTGTTGTGTGAATTGACCAGATGAGACTCTGGGAAGCCGTTGTTGAGAGCCCCCCGGCTTTGAAAACCCAGATGTTGATGCTTCCCTCTCTGGTAACTGTGATTTGGTATTGATATAATGGTTGGACAGTTTGGAAGCCTGTCTGTTTGATCTGTAAGTTCTGTAACTCTGAAGTTCGGGGTGCTGACCTTTTTCCCCTGAACTAGGTAATGTGTGTTTGTTTGATTAAAGTAAGCTCGTTAACCCATTTTGAGTTGCTTTCCTTTTGAAAAGCAGATCTAAGAACCTGTGTTGGCAGTCACCCTGGGGATATTGGGGTGCTTGCCGCTACAAATGCATATCTGTGAGATTTGTCCTATAAATAGTCATGAGCTACAGAATCAATGCTTTTAAATTGTGGTGCTGGAGAAGACTTTTGAGAGTTCCTTGAACAGCAAGGAGATCAAATCAGTCAATACTTAAAAGGAATTAACCCTGATTATTCTTTGGAAGGACAAATACCGAACTGAAGGTTAAATACTTTGGCCACATAATGATAAGGCAAGACTCATTGGAAAACACTTTGATGCTAGGAAAGATTGAAGGCAAAAGGAAAAGGAAATGACAAAGGATGAGACGGATAGACAGTGTCATGGAAGCAATCACCATGAATTTGGACTGACTTTGGGAGATAGTGGGAGATGTACCTGATATCCTATGTATGGTCCACGGAGTCAGATATGACTGAACAACAGAACAAGAAGAGATAGAGAGATAAAACGAATTGCTTGAGGTCATGCAGGCAAAAGCCATCAGAGCTAGGATTCAAACACAGTACCTCTGATGACAAATCTAGAATTCTTTCCACAAGCCCCAAGTGTTCTACCACTAATTAGCCGTGACCTTGGGCAAATATCTTCTTCTCTCTGGGTCTCAGTTCCCCATCTGCTTCCCTGGTGAAGTGAAACAGGGTCCCTTTAGGCTTTAATATCATATATTTTTTAACCATCACATTCAGGATAAACTCCTGGATGCTTTGCAAGATACTAAGTGGTTGTATGCAAGATTATTTAGTAAACTTCTCCGTACTCTATTTTAATAAATCAAATCTGCAATTCAGCTAGCTGCCATTCAGGTGCTCCCTGAATGGAGAACTATTTTTTTCCCAAAAAACATTATGGTATGAGAAGGATATAGTCACCTTGACCTTCACTGAACTTTTCTCATAATGGGTTGAGAATGGAGAAGTGCTTATTTCAAAGTCTTCAGTCAGGAATTGTTTGTTGCCTACTTTGTTAGAATCCAACTGGTCCTTCTCACAGCTTTCTCTTCTGTCTGCCTTGGCTGGCCTCTGCTGCCCTTTCCCCCCTGTTTAGACTTCCACAAAGATAAATTTCCATTTCAAGCTGTCCCAGCTGCTGCTGAAACTATTCCCATCATTTGCAGCAACTTTCTCATCATGGGGATGTTCCCATTTACATTCCTTGGGGTAAACGGCAGGTCCCTGAAGTCCCATTTCCCCAACCCCCTCAGTATTTCCTCTGGCTTCTTTTCCCTTGCTTGTTATGCTCATGAATCTTTGAAATGGAACAGTGCCACAAACATTGAGATTCTAGATGCTTCCTAATTCCAACAGCTTCTGTCAGAGTTGGCGGATTTCCTAGAACCAGGTCTGGAACAGGAGCCAAACTCTTCAGTCCTTCGCCAACCAAAGAGGGATCAATTAACCAATTCCCTACAGCAACAGGTTTCTTTGGGTGGACTTTGTACTGTTATTGGGACTATTAATTTTCACTTCAGGTAATTAAAACCCTCTGTAGCATAGTTCCTCTGAATTCTCAAAGCATTCCCTGGTCAGCTTTCCTACAGGACTTTAGAGGTTTCTAGAAGCATGCAAAAAAAAATCCTTGGACTTTTTATTATCTTCTTTTCTTATCCAAATGATCTCTGCTCTCAGCCAAAATATCATCATTGTTTCTCTCTGCAGTTTTTGTCTTGCACAGATATTGTCACCTTTCATCTTCATTTTTCTTGGCTGGTTCTAACCAGGATTAAAAAAAAATTTTTTTTAAATGTTTTTGGTATGGTCTAGCTTTGCTAAAATTTTGTAGCTGGAGGCCTGAGACCCATCCAATTAGTACAGCCCCACTTATAGAAATAACTCCAAGTCAGTGAACCTCTGATTATCTTCACTCTGATCAGCCACACAGCTTCCTCTCTGGCCTATTTTTCTGCTCTAAGAGTCCATCCTGCTAACACTGTGCTTCTGAGATGCTCTGATATTTACCTACTTGCCGGCCTTCCTTAGGCACTGCCTTCCTTTGTCACATTGTGCTAAATGGTAGATTTGGAATCAGGAAGACCTGAATTTTAATTCTGTCTCAGGCCCTTACTGTGTGTGACCCTGGGCAAGTCAGTCTCTTCATCTATAAAATAAGGACAGGAATAGTGCGTACCTCACTGGGTTATCGTGGGGATCAATGATGTAACACATATAATGTACCTTTCCAACTTTAAAGCATCATGCAAACTAGTTGTTATTATTATTTTAAACTCTAGCAAAATTAGACAACTTTCTTCCAAAACCACAACTTATTCTTTTCCACCATTGGAACTTTATACGCATAGCTACCTATACCTCAAATGATCTTTTTCCTCTCTTGAATCTCTCTACTCATCCTCTCAGATTCTGGGGAACTCTTTTTGCACATGGTTGGTGCCTGTGTGTGGATAAATGCAAATGAATAAATAAATGTTCTGGCTTCTCATTAGCATACTGAGGACTTAGTTTTCCAAGGCTTGTGTCCACCTTAGATCATTTGTCCAGGTTTCAGGGTTTCTTCAATCATATTCTATTTCTTGCTAATTTTCAGTCTCTCATCCTTTAGTTCTCTCCCTACTGCTTATCAATATACCTAGACCTCACCACAAACAACCTAAAACCCTATTACTTGATCCTACTATCCCATTTGCTAATAGGGAATCACTGGAAATTATTGAGTGATGGGAAAGGGTGGGGGAGGGTTGATGTGTCCATGACTGACCTTACCTTGAGCTAAGAATGGACTGGCATAGGGAGAGACCAGATAGAGAGACTAACCAGAGGGCTGTTGAAATAGTGTAAGAGTGAGGTAATGACTATTAACGTACCAATTATGGCTGCAAAATGAAAGAAGGGGTTATATATGACAGATGGTGTGAAGGTAGAAATTTCAAGATTTAGCAAAAGATTAGATAGGGTGGGGGATGGGTGGGAATGAGGAGTATGGGGGTGACATTGAGGTTGAGATCTTAGGGGACTGGTAAGATGGTGGTACCCCCAAAAGTAAGAGGGAAGTTGGAGGGCTTGGGGGACAGAGTTGGGAGAAAGAGAAAGCATTCTGCTTTGGGCATGTTTTTAAGAAGTCTTGGAACATCAGTTCAAAATATCTAATAGGCAATTGGTAATAAAGACTGGAAGTTAGGACAGAGGTTAGAGAAAGATAAATCACCAGCATAGAAATGATAATTTAACCTTTGTAAATTGATGAGATTATATGAGATAATATAGATTACAGAGGTGGGGAACTTGTGGCCTTGAGGCCATGTGTAGCCCTCTAGGTCCTTAAGTACTGTCCTTTGACTGAATCTAAACTTCAGAGAGCAAAAAGTTTGGGCTCAGTCAAACGGCTGTACTTGAGGACCTAGAGAGCCATGTGGCCTCAAGGTCACAGGTTCCACCCTTGGTATAGAAGGAGAAGAGAAGGGCAGAGCTTTGGAAGATATCCATATTTACTGGATGTGATCTAGAGAAAGATACAACTAAGGAGAAAGTGATTTCATGCAAATCTAAAAAAGAAAAAGTATTCAGGAGAAGAGGATATTCACAGTGCAGAAAGGTAAAAAAAACAAAAGATGGAGACTGTGAAAAGACTATTCAGTGTGGCAGTTAAGAAATCATTGGTAACACTTGGAGAGATCATTTTCTTTCAAATGATGAGGTAAAAAGCCAGACTGAAGAGAGTTTGGAATTGAAAAGAAGGCGTTAACTGTTTATGACTTTCTCAGGAGTTTAGCAATAAGAGAGAGGAGAGATATAAGACAATAACTATCAGGGACAGTCAGATCAAGTGAGGATTAAGGATGAGGGAGATATGGGTGTGTTAGGAAATGGCCAATAGAAACAGAAGATTTGAATATTAGTAAGAGAATGGGGATGATAGAGGGGGAAATTTATTGGAGAAGATGGAAGGGGAGTACATGTGCATGTGATCCCTTGGCAAGGACAAGGGACCCTTCTTTGTGAGATACTGGGGTGAAAGAGCGATAGTGGGGGAAGACGTCTGAATAATTTGAGATGAAGAAGAGAAGGACAGAAGAGAAAACTCAGCAATTTTTTGGAAACAATTTTTTTCAGTGAAGGTTGAGGCAAAGTCCTCAATATTGAGGGGAGGGAGAGGGATGGGAAGAGGGAGAGGGAGAGACAGAGAGAGGGAAACAGAGACAGAGAGAGACAGAGACAGAGACAGAGACAGAGAGAAAGAGAGAGAGAGAGAGAGATTGCTATGAGATACTTGAGGATGCATGCAAAGGTCTGGAATACATATAACTTCTGTGATGAGTTTGATAGTGAATTGATTATGGAAGTGTAGAAAAGTTCCCCTGATCCAATGAGAGTACAGTTGAAATTACATAGCATAAATTTGTAGTGGTCCCAGTTAGCATGGTTTCATGATTTTGTCTAGCATTGTTAAACAGTAAGTAAAAAGGAACAAAGGCAAAGCATTGTGGGACTAGTCCAAAATTAGGATTTGGAAAGGACAAAAGGGTGAGGGGCTTCAGTGTAGACTGGAATTGATTCACTAAAGGGCAATATAGGAATTGAAGGGAGTAAAACCAGTTCATGGGTGATGATCACAGTGAGGATGAAGAACAGGGTTAAGGGTTGTTAGGCAGAGGGAAAGATGGGATGGTAAAAGAGCATAATCTGATAAAAAATGTGGAATTCACAACTATGGAAGTGGAACTTTTTTGGGTGATGATGAGATCAAGGGTGTGAGTAGCTTTGTATGTAGCTGAAATGGAGTGGAGGAGTAACCATGGGAATGAGTACATTGAAGAACTGCCATGTTTGCTTTCATCCAAAGACTCAAAAGCACTTCACTCCTCCTATGACTTCCTGGCTCCCAGTACCTCATCATCAGCTGCCTACTAGACATTTTGAACTAGATGTCCTATTGAGATCTCAAATTCAACAAGCCTCAAACAGAATTCATTATCTTTTCCCTTAAATTTAACCTTTATCTAAACTTTTTTTTATTTCTATTGAGGGTACCCACCACCTTTCCAGTAACCTAGGATCAGAACCTTAACAGTATTATTTAATTCTACTTTTCCTACTTCCAAATAGCCAATGATTTGGCAAGCATAGTTGGAGCAATATTTTAAGCCCTCCTCTGCCCCTTCCCCCATGCAAATAAGGCTAGTATCTCCTTTAAAAAAGGTATTAATATTTTCTTCAAGATTTAATTCACTTGGGGTGACTAGGTGGCACAATTAATAGAGCACCGGCCCTGGGGTCAGGAGGACCTGAGTTCAAATCCAGCCTCAGACACTCAACACTTACTAGCTGTGTGGCCTTGGGCAAGTCACTTAACCCCAAATGCCCCTCCAAAAAAAAAGCAAAAAAAAACCCCAAAACTTAATTGACTTAATTCCTCCAAGGAAGAGCAACCACAAAGGACCAGAGAACAGGAGATAAGATGCTTGGCTGGTGGATTGAGATGGAACATTTGCTATTCAATCGACTGGAGAGGTCTTTAATGCCTATCCTTATTGAATATCCTTTTCTTCTAATGGTGGAATAAATCTCCTTTTGTTAACTGTTGAATGAATGACCTATGAGTGCCCTCTTTTGTTCCAACATTGAGCCTAAACTACCAGGAGGATGTTTGAACCTAAGTCAGGCTCAGTCCAGAACACAGGTCTTATTAATTCTGCTTCCAAAACATCTTTGATACCTGTTCTCTTCTCATTATTCACATAGCTACCACTCTGCATCAGGCACTCATTACTTCTTACCCAGTCTATTAGAAGGCAATAGTCTTTTAATTGGTTGCCCTTTGTGGGAAAAATGATTTATTATACTACTCAGGAAAAAAATTATTATACTGTTTAAATCCAACCTTATGTGATGAAAGGTTTTCCACATGCAGAATGTCATGACCCCAGTAACTCTCCAGGAATGCCAGAGACCACTAGAAGGTATTTCTAATTCTGCCAAACCCCAGATCCACCTAAAGCATTCTTGTTTTGGGTTACCACACCCAGGAGGATGTCCACATCCAGAGGGGTCCACTCCAAGCTTCTATTTTGGGTTATAATTTCTCATATCTATCTCAATATACCTTGCTTTCAGGCTGCCCTCTCAACAGAATTGTTTAACTGCATATTTGAGGTATGTGGGCTTCCTCTATAACATAAATCTTCCAGAATCCGAATAGACAAAGACTCTCCCTTTTCAGCTTGCTCTCTTCTACCAAATGACCAAATGTATTTCTTTCTAAAATTATTTTAGATTTTTGGGTCTGTTCTTGGCAACAACACCTGCCTCAAGTCTCTCCTCCACCCCTCTTCCACTCAGCTACCAAAGTAATTTTCCTAAAGGACAGATCTGACCATATGACCTTCTTGCTAATAAACTCCAATGGCTCCCTATTGCCTCTGTAAGTAAAGACTCCTCTCATTGACCTTCAAAGCCTTTTACAACCTGGATATGACACACCTGTCTTCCTTGCCTTATTATGTGTTACCCTCCTTTATATGCTCTGTAGGCCAGCCAAGGGGGCTGTTCCTCACAGATGACTGTCTACTGCTTATGTTTGTGCCTTTGCACAGGTTAACCTTCAACTCTGGAAGGCACTCTTTCCTCACCTCTGCCTCTTAAATGTTGTAATTATAAATTTTACATGAGATTTTTCCAAATCTTCTCAGCTGCTAGAGCCTTCCCTTCCTCATAATTACCTCTATTTTGCATATATTTATATGTTTTCCCCACAATAGAATGTAAGCCCTCTAATATCAGGGACTATTTTTGTTTTTGTTTTTTTCACACCTAATATAAGTCCTGGCACATAGTAGGAACTTAATAAATGCTTGCTCAGTGGCTGATTGATTAATCTGTGATCTGGAATGATGATTATTACATTTATTCTGAGATAGCTAGGTGGTGTAATGGATAGAGTGCCAGGCCTATAGTTAGGCCTCATCTTCTTAAGTTCAAATTTGACCTCAGACACTTCCTGACTTGGTGACCTTGGGCAAGTCACTTAACTCTGCCTCAGATTCTTCTCCTGTAAAACAAGCTAGAGAAGGAAATAGCAAACTACTAGAGTGTTTTTGCCAAGGAAAAAACCCTCAAATTTAGTCATGAAGCATCGGATACAACTGAAAAAAGTGGCTGAACAGCCACAAAAAGTTGCCTTCAGTGTTGCTTTCATTTATATTATCACAGTAGTTGTATATGTTGTATTTTGCTTTCTACACTTTTCATCAGTTCAAGTGATTTTTGATCAGAACTGTGAAAACTAGAAAGCAATTTGTCAGAAATAAGATATAGAACTGCATCTTATACCATATGCCAAAATAAACTCCAAATGTAAAAGAGACATAAATTTAAAATCATAATCAAATCATAAAACATAAATAAAAGAGAACAGAAAGAAGGTCCTTTCAGAACTTGTCTAGGGTAATAATTCACAGATAAGAAGGACAGAGGAGATCACAAAAATCAATATGCCCAATTTTGATTATATAAGATGTAAAAGCTTTTCTATATGAAAAAAAAATAAGTGGAATTAGAGTATGATGACAAAAATCTAAGTCAGAAAAATCCTTGTATTAAACATTCCCGATAAAGTCAGATATTCTAGGGAATCGACACAAATATTTAAGACTAAGGTCCATTAGTTAGTAGATAACTCATATCTCAAATGATATGAGAAGAAAACTTTTCAAAAGATAAAAATTACTACTACTACTGGTAATTTAATGTAATGTAAATGATACCACTGGTAATGTAATGTAATGTAAATGGAACCACTGGCAATGTAATGTAAATGGCATCACTGGCAATGTAATGCAAGTAATGGACAATATGAAAGAAATGTTCCAAATCCTTAATAAGAGAAATTTAAATTACAATGATTCTGAGGTCTTACCACATATCCATTATAAATGGCAAATACAAGAAAGGACAGAAATAACTAATGTTAGCAGATTGGTAAAAAGATAGGTCCTTTAGTACACACTGTTAGTGGATATGAGATTGGTACAAGCATTTTGGAAAACCAGTTGGAATTATTCAAGAAAAGTCACTAAACTGTTAATATCCTTCAAACTAGTTATTCTACTACTAGATATGTACCCGAGGCATTGACAAAAAGAAATGTCCCCTGTGTACCCAAATCTTAATAGCAGCAGTGTCTGTGGTAACAACAACAACAAAAAAAAACCACTGGGGGGCAGCTAGGTGACACAGTGAGTAGAACATTGGCCCTGGAGTCAGGAGGACCTGAGTTCATAAGTGTCCTTAGCTCAGACACTTAACACTAGCTGTATGACCTTGGGCAAGTCACTTAACCCCAGTTGCCCTGCCTTCCCTTTCCAAATACACACACACACACACACACACACACACACACACACACACATGGATATAAAGTGAGTGTGCATTGATTATGGAATGGCTCAACAAATTGTAGTATATGAACATGATGGAGTGTTTGTGTTGTAAGAAATTATAAATATGAAGAATTCAGAGAAAGGTGGGAAGATATATATGGTCTTCATCTATTAAAATGATAAAGAGCACCATTAAGAGCTCAGTTGAAGAATATTGTTGTCATCAAAAGCTCTCGTTGACACTCCATAATCTCTAAACCTAGGCCTCAGGATGGGCTGGGAGTCAGGGGTGGGGGACCTATGACCTCAAAGCCACATGTGGCCCTCTAGGTCCTCAAGTATGGCCCTTTGACTTAATCAGAATTCAGTCAAAAAGCCACACTTGAGGATCTAAAGGGCCACATGTGGTGTTGAGGTTGCAGGTTCCCTCCCCCTAGTACTTTTCCTCTTTGCTTTGTTCTTTGGGATTTTATTTGGAATTTATCAGTCATATACACACTTTGTGAGGTCTCAACCATCTGGAAATCTCCTAAGACTCTGGAGTAACTATGTGGACCTGGGATGTGTAAAAGCATGTCATCAATGCTATTGGTCCTAGAAAATTCAAGACCTTTTTGTCTTCCTATTGTCTTTGCAAAACATGGGCTCCAGATCCCCCACCACCTCCTTTCTCTGGAATACTTCCCATAGTTGGGAGAATTCTCCTAGGCAAGTCTGTGGTTCAAAATTTAAGTTTAATGAAAGGTAGAGTAGGTGGATGGATGGCTAAAATGATTGTTTTTTTAAGTACTTGGAACAATCTCTATGCCAGCTTCAAGACATTTAATCATTAACAAAATTGGCAGCATATTATTGCTTCCACTGGTCAGAAAACCCCCACATATAGGCTTAGCTTTTTGTTGTTGTTGCTGTAAATTTAGCTATTAAAAAACCCCAGTCATTCAACAAGAGCAGTTGGCCCCATTACAGAAGGTCTGCACTTGTGTTTTGCAAATAGACGGACCTTTTTTGGAGCAAAAAAAGCAAAGGTCTTTGGAGTTCCTATAGTAATCTTATAAAAAGGCAGACTACTTAAAAATAATCACCCTTAAAAGTTTCTCTAATTCTGGGCTCACTAGCCTACAGACTTATTCTATCAACAGCACCAGATGAAAACCTTGAAATGTCACTGGAAAGATCCAGTCTACTCCCAATAAGAACATAAACATTTACAAGTGATTTTGAGAGGTGGCATGAGATGCAGGCAAATTCTCTTGGGTTTTAATGTTCTCCAGACAGCCTGCTTTAAGAATAGTGAATAAAGGAGCTACTTTTCCCCAGACCTAAATCTCCACAGTAAAGGAGAAAATTGAAACGAACTGATAGAATTATGTTTAAATTGAAGGAGCACTTGACACAGAGCCAAAAGACTTGGGTTTAGATCTCATTTCTGCTACTTGTTACCTTCCTTTAAAAAAAATCAAGCTTCTAATGTGTAACATTTGTTTTTTTACAAATATTATCTCATTTGATCCTCACAATAACCCTAGGAAGAAGTTTCTATTAGTATCTGCATTTTACAGTTGAAGAAACTGAGGCAGACAGGTTAATTGACATATCCAAGGTCACACAGCAATAAATGCCTGAGGCCAAATTTGAACTCAGGTCTTCCTGAATCCAGACCTAGTTCTATAGCAACTCTGACACCTAGTTGCCTCTAGCTTTTTACCCTAACCCTGGGTAAGTTACCATACCTCTCTAAGTTTCAGATTCAAAATGAATAGGTTGGTCTAGATCAAGATTTCTTAGCCTTTTGGCATGTATATACCATGGTCCCCTTTGGCAGTCTGGTGAAACCTATGAACCTCATCTCCCAATTATGTTTTTAAATAAATTAAATAAAATGAATAGGATTACAAAAGATACCAAAGGTTAGTGGAAAAATTGCTTCCCCCTGCCCAACCAGCTAACCTCATGGACCCCCTGAAATCTATTTATGGACTTCTGGTCTAGATAATCTCTAAATACTACATTCCAATGGATCTTATTTCTAAGGGACCCTAGGGGTCATCTAGCTTGTTTAAGCCATGGATACCATATGTGAACACTGAGACTATATTACAATCATAACAATCCATGAGGTTGATAATACTACTCCCACCATTACCTCCACTTTACAGATGGGGAAACCAAGACTCAGGTTAGTGAAGCAACTCCCCCAGGATTTCACAGCTAAGTAGCAGTTATAGGGAGGCTTCTGTTCCTACCTCTCATAGTCTTTGGGTTCCAGAGTAATTGAAAATCAATTTTTGCTCAAACCTGCTAACCACCCCAAAGCCTGTAAGAAATGCTGCCTTAGTGACAAACACATTTTTTTAAATCAAAGGAAATGTCTTGACTCCACAGTGACTGCTTTTAAGCACAAACAGAATCCAGCTACTTTGCTGAGGGGCAGGTTTTGTTTTGGGTAGATACTTATCCATGAAGTCTAATCCTTCTACCCCCTCGATTCTTCCTAAGGAAAAGAAGCTTGACAAAGGTCAGGCAGGTGGAGGGTGTCTGTTTCCCTCTGCATGGAAAAAAAATAATCCCTGGATAACATATTTCTTATCTTAGGATCTTCATCCCTTTCGGGGTATATTTTTGGTGTGCAGCTCCCCTCTGTGGTTTTCATTTCTGGGAGCATTTTTTCCTCTGTATCTGGTTATAGAATCATACCCTTGTGCTTTGGCTGGAGCCAGAGAAGATGGCTCTGATTACTCAATGAAAATTGATATATCACTCTACAGATGAAGGATGAGTGGGTCAGAGCCTGCTGTAAATTTCCTGATATTCCATATCTCTGTCCAATACCAAAGAGTTAGGACAAATAAATGCCAGTGATTGGGATGAGTCCTTGGCACTCATTGTAATAGGAATCAACCTTTAGGGTGGATATGGAAGGTACAGACTTCTATTTGATTTGATCATAATTTTTTAAATTAAAACTACTTAAGGAAAGGTAACATGTTGCAATGGAAAGAGTCAGGAAGCTCAAGTCTTGCTATCCTTATTAAAATTCATCTTATTTGATTCAGTCTAATGCTCTCTCCTGTCAAGATCCTTTTGGATCCTGATTTTATCATCCACCATGTTAGCTGTCCTTCCAGCTATATGCCATCTGCACAATGGATAAGCATACTATTGATGCCTTTATTAAAGTAATAGATAACATTATATATAGCCTAGAGCTAAGCACAGATTCTTGGAGTGCTCCACTGGAGACCTTCTATTGTATTGATAGTGAACCATTGAATATGATCATTCAACCAATTTGGAATTCACTTGATTTTATTATTGCCTAATTCATAACTCCCTGTCTTCTCCATAAGAATAATGAAATACTTTATTAAAAACTTTATTAAATTATTATATTAAGTTAAATACTTTATATTATATTTAAATTAAATACTTTATATTAATTTAAATACTTTATTAAAATCTAGGCAAGCTATTGTCATAGCTTTCCCCCATCTACTCATTCAGTAAGCCTTTTAGAAAAAGAAATGAGGTTAGTTTGTCATGACCTGTTCTCAATGAAGCCAGGCTTTCCAATTCTTCATTTCCATGTTAGAAACTTGATTATTTCTTTAATTGACTATTTGGTAACTTTCTCAAGGAACTGAAATCAAGTTCACTGGCCTATAGTTTTCAGACCCTATTCTCTTCCTTTTCTTTGAAAACTGAGTCATTGTTTGTCTTCTTCCAGCCTTGTCACTCCTCTCCTGTTTTCCATAATCTTTCAAATATCACTAACAGCAATCACATCTGCCTGACCTTGCACTAGTTGAGCTGGGACAGGGGGCTGTAATTTCTCTGGGACGGCAAAGTGCTCACTTGCTATCTCCTTACTTCTCTTCGGTATCAACTGTCCAATAATCATTTTGTTCTGTCATTTCCAGTACAAAGATCATTCTCCTTGAGAGAGAAAACAGAAGCAAACTAAAAATTGAGCAGCTCTGCCTTCCCTTTCTTGCCAGTTATCAACACCCCATCCACCTCAAGCAAATGTTCCATTTTTTTCTTTCAGATCTTTTTTTCCCCATCCTCTTGTTATTTCCTTAGATCATCACAACTCTTCAGAGAGGAAAGTATTATCTTCCCCTAGTTTACACATGTAGAAAATTAGACTCAGAGAGGTTAAGGGACTTGACTAAGGTTATATCACTAGAAAGACCAGAACACAAGGCAAGTCAGATCCATAAGCTACTATTAAGCACTTACTATGTTCTAAGTGCTAGGAAAATTTGAGAAAGAAAGAAAGAAAGAAAGGAAGGAAGGAAGGAAGGAAGGAAGGAAGGAAGGAAGGAAGAGAAAAGAAAAATCCCTGCCCACAAAGAGCTCACATTCTAGCAGGAGAGACAACATGCAGACAACTGAGTACGTATAAGACCTACACAAAGGGTAAATTGGAGATAATCTCAGAATGAAGGCACTAGAATTGGGAAGAACTGGGAAAAGCTTAGAATCTCTTTTCTTTTGGTGTCCTTGGTTTCATTCAAAATTCCACCTTCTGCAAAAAGAAAAAAAACCTCAGAGAAGCTAAGCAACATGTCCAACATCATACAGGTAGTTAATTGTGGAGCTTGAGTTTAAACTTGGTCATTCCGATTTCAAATCCGATGTATTTTCTTTCCCTTCTACACTTAGAATCATTCTTCCAATTAAAGAACTGCCCATGTGGTAAGTTAGTGTTGAACCTGGGAACACGAGCCATGTCTCTGATTTCTCAGTCCATTTTTTTCATCACCAGTTGATGCTGTATAGTGGTAATGAATATCACTATGTATGCCAGCTTTACCTGTTATCGACAATTAAGAAATGGAAACTCTTCACTAAGCCTACTTAGTTCCCAGTTGTTTGACCCATATAACCACAGTCTCATAAAGCTCCTTCCTTACCTTGGCTCAATGCCCAGAGTTGGTTGTCTCAACAACAGATCAGATGGAATTTTACTAACTGCATCAGACCCTACAGGTGTAGGGCTTTCAAAGAAGAGTGCCACAGGATGAATAACAGATGGTAGAATCCCAGAGTCTCTGACTGGCACCTAACCAAAGTGAATAGGGGATGGCTCAAAGGTGGATAGGTGGGGTACTGGATAGTGCAATACCTGTAGTCTTGGAAGCCTGAGTTAAAATGTGGAATCAGACAATTGTTAGTTATGTGACCTTGGGCAAATCACTTAAAAAACAACAATAACACAACTCTGACTCAGTTTTCCCAACTGTAAAATGGGGATATTAATAACACCCATCTCCCAGGGTCATTGTGAGGATCAAATTAGAAAATATTTGTAAAGTGGTTAGCACAGTGTCTGGCACATAGTAGATGCTTCATATTTGTTCTCTTCCCTCTCAGGAGAGCCTGTTGAGGATATAGCTATTGTGACATAGATTTATCATCACTCGAAGACTTTAGTGTTTTCTGTGCCCATGACCTGCTGGCAGCTCAAATGGTATCCCAGTACACACAATAGAAATTTAGAGATATTGATGGAGCAATATTGGTCCTCTCCAAACTCTTTATTTATACTTCTTGCTCCTTTTTTGCCAATACATACAGTTCCACCAGTGCAACATGATGGACCAGCTGAAGTATCAAACCAAGGGCTAGATCTCTTACTGGCTTTATAGTTTCCTATAGGCTGCCACCAAGTGAGAAACAAGTTATTTCTCTTCTAAAGGGTATTGGCAGTAGCTACTGCTCCCCCACCTCCTTCCACCACATCTAATACTAATGTCTCCCTGACGATACTAAGAGCAATAAGGGAAGAGAAAGAGAAAAGCAGAAGGGAATAACTACTCACTGTGCTAAGTGCTTTACAGATATTATCTCATTTAGTAACAACACAGAAGACAGAGTTTTCAGGACTTCTCCGTCATATCTGTCTGAACTGTTTGCTTATCTTTTTCTTTGGGGACTGTGAGAGGATCCTGAGATCGGGCCAGAGTTGGGGAGCATGAATGTTAATAAAAAGTCTCAGGCTATCTCATAGAAAGAGTGATGGATCTGGATTTGGAGGACCCAGGTTCAAATCTGCTTCTTACTCTATGTGTGTCCTTAGATAGGTCACTTCACATGCTGAAGCCTCAGATTCTTCATTTATAAAGTGAGGGAGGGTTGACTGGATAAGCTCTGAGGTCCCTTCCAACTCTAAATTTCTGATTCTTCGATACATCTGCAAGCCTGAACTCTTGACTGACATTGAATGCCTCATGTTTGTCGCTTTTCTAGGGAAACTAATCATTGCTTAATCATTGCTCAGTAATTTTGTCATGAAGCAGTGATTTTGTTACTCATTCATGGTGAGCATAAGGTTGAAAGTAAGAGCTCCTTTGGTGGGGTCCCAAGCACTGGTGCACACCCATACTCTCTTTTTATAAGTGAAGGGTGTGGACCAACTTAGGTCATGGCAGAGGGGTAGTCAAACATAGAATACTTCATTATGGGTGGGGACTTCCTTTTCTGTAGGCTATACCTATGAAAAGTCAGCAAATCACTTTCTGCTGATGGTTATTAACCAAATTCAAATATATCAAAGAAACATTAACTGAGTGCCTATTATGTTCACAACACAGTGCCAGGAATTGGTGACATGAAGGTGAAAAATAACACAATTCTAGGAACACAAGATTTAGAGCTGGAAGGACCTAAGATTATCTTCTCCAGTCCCTTTGTTTATAGATGAGGAAACAGTGTCAAGGCTGAATAACTTGCCCAAGGTTACATGGGTAGTAGATAAGTAGCTGAAATGGAATTAAAAACCAAGTCATCTTACTCCAATGTGGCCATCTATCTTTAGCACCATCCAAAGATGCTTGTTCCCCTCAGCCCTCTTTGAATTTAGAATCTAATGGAAATACAAATTTGAATGTACAAATATGAAACAAGATAGAATGTGATAAAGACAAATGAGATGTCTGGGGAAATGACTATAAAAAATGAAGACTGAGAATCTTCATCAGGGGTAATTTGGACAGACTTCATGGGAGGATATGACCCCTTAGCTGGGCTTTCAAGAAAGAGAAAAACTTCAGCAGGGAGATATGGAGGAAACAAGTTCTAAGCATAGGATAAAGATTTACTGAATGGTTGAGATAAAGGGAGAGAGAATAGACTTTTTTGGTGGGATTGTAGAGTTCACAAAGGTGAAGGATATGAAGATTGGAGAAGTAGATTGGAGCCACACTGTGGAATGCCTTGGATGCTCAGATAAGAAGATTGTATTTTATTCTATAGCCTCCAATCTCTAACTTCTCACTATTGCATGGAAAAATATTAACTTACATTAAGTAAATTAAAAAATTCCAGTTAAATCTCTTTTTTTTAAGTTAGTTATTTTTATTTTTATTTTTTATTATTAAACAAATGCTTTATTAACTTCTGGTTTACATCATTCATTTCCTATTACCAGATTATGAGTTACATTTTCCCCCCATTTTTTCCCTACCCACCACCCCAGAATAGCAGTCCCACTAGATATCCCCTCATCCAATCTGCTCTCTCCCATATCTTCTCCCATACCCCCTTCGACTTTGCCATTAGGGCAAGGTGAATCTCTGAGCCCCACTGCCTGGACATCTTATGAAACATTTAATTTTAAAACTTCGATTTTCAGATCCATTCCCTTTCTCCCTTGTCACCCACTCCCTCTGAGAAGATAAGCAATTCAGTATGTGTTGTACATGTATATCTATGCAAAACATTACCATAGTGGATATATTGTAAAAGACTGCTTATATTTCCCTCCCACCTGTCTCACCTCCCACCTGGTCCTTTCCCTACTTTGATCCTGTCCCTCTTTGATAGTGGGTACTTCTAACCTCCCCTCTCCCCAGAATGCCCTCCCCTCCATCATCCCCCCTCTCATCCCCCTTTCCCCTACTCAGGAGAGTGAGTGAGGGTAAGATATTCCATTAGTATGTATGTGATTCTCTCCTTGAGCCAACTTCAATGAGAATATGCTTTTGCCTTTTTGCCTTCCTGTTCTTCCCCTCCCCTGCAACTACTTCCCCTTGCCTCTTCTACATGATATAGTTTGTCCTACCCTGTCTCTCTCCATCTCCTCTTGCCACTTTCCTCTCTCACCTCTTGACTTCACCCCTTGAGAATCATCCCTTCCTTGGGGCGGCTAGGTGGCGCAGCGAGCAGAGAGCCAGCCCTGGAGCCAGAAGGACCCGAGCTCAGATCTGGCCCCAGACACCCAACACACAAACAAAAACCCAGACACGTGAACCTGGGCAAGTCACCCAACCCCAATTGCCCTCCAAAAAAAAAATAATAATCATCCCTTCCCATCAAATTCAACCTGTGCCCTCTATCCATGTATACCTGTGAACATATGCTATGTACCCTTCTTCAATTATTTTCATAATGAGAAAGGTTTCATCAAACACAGTTATTGTTTTTCCATGTAGGACTGTAAATAGTCCAACTTTGATAAGTTCCTTTTGATTTCTTTTCCTTGATTACCTTCTCAAGCATCTCTTGCTTGTGTCTGAATGTCAAATTTTCTATTCAACTCTGGTTTTTTCATCAAGAATGCTTGAAAGTCCTCTATTCCACTGAATGACCATATTTTCCCCTGAAACAAAATACTCAGTTTTGCTGGGTAGGTGACCCTTGGGTTCATTCCCAGCTCTTTTGCCCTCTGGAATATCATATTCCATGCCCTTCTATTCCTCAATGTAGAAGCTGCCAGGTCCTGTGCTATTCTGATTGTGTTTCCACAATATTGAAATTGTTTCTTCCTGGCTGCTTATAGTATTTTCTCCCTGATCTGGGGATTCTGGAACCTGGCTATAATATTCCTGGGAGTTTTCTTTTTGGGATCTTTTTTCAGGAGGTGATTGGTGGATTCTTTCAACCTCTATTTTGCCCTCTGGATCTAAAACATCAGGACAATTTTCCTTGAGAATTTCTTGAAGGGTGGTTTCTAGGTTCTTTCTTTGATCATGGCTTTCAGGTAGTCCAATACTTTTTAAATTGTCTCTCCTGGATCTATTTTCCAGGTCAGTGGTTTTTCCCATGAGATATTTCACATTGCCTTCTATTCTTTCATTTGTTTGGATCTGTTTAATAGTATCTTGATTTCTCATAAAGTCACTAGCTTCCATTTGCTCCAGTCTAACTCTGAAGGAATGAATCTCTCAGTGAGCTTTTGAGATTCTTTTTCCATCTGGCAAATTCGACTTTTTAAGGCATTCTTCTCCTCATTACCTTTCTGAGCCTCTTTTGCCATTTGAGTTAGTCTATTTTTTAAGGTGTTATTTTCCTCAGTCAGGGTGTTGACTGTCATTTCATACTTTTCTTGCATCTTTTTCATTTCTCTTCCCAAATTTTCCCCACTTCTCTTATCTGCTTCTTAAGGTCCTCTATGGCCTGTAGCCAGCTTGTATTTTCATTTGGGACTTTTGGTGCAGGAGTTCTGACCTCACAGTCCTCCTCCATGCTTTGAGCCTCTTTGCCCCTAAAATAGGAGTCCAATGTTGAACTTTTCTGATTATTTTGTTTCGTTTGCCTAGGCATATTGCCACTTAATTACTTGATTTTTGGGCTTGTTGCCACAGTAGGACTCTAACACCAGACAGGGGAGCTTCCGCCCTAATGTGGGGTCTTCACAACTTCCGCCAGTTGGGTGGCCTCTGTAAAGCCTCCACCCACTCTGGCAAGTTGGATACCCACCCCAAACTTCCCCCCCAGACCACAATCCAGATCCAGACAGTTTAAAGCAAAAGCGATTAACCCCCAGACTGATTGCTGGATCTTCCTACAGTTTGCAGACCAGGAGCTAGAGCCACTACTGATGCTGCAAAATGGCTTCTGTGCAGCTGTTTCTTCAGCAGCTTTTTGCCCCCAGGGGAGGAAGCCACGTGTTCCCCAAATATTGGTCCCAAAGTCCATAGGGCACTAACCTCTCACTTTGTCCTAGGCGTATCTGTGCTGATAATTCTGGAATCGCCACAATTGCTGGTGTTCTGGGGTTCCACCAGCTGGCTGAAGGCCCGGCCGCCCTGGGGCTAAGACTGAGGACCTGGGCTCGGCTCTGCGGGCTGCGCAGTCTGTTCCCAGCGTGCTGTGCTGCCTGCTCTCAGAGAGCTGCACTGGCCGCTTCCTGCAGGACTGCTGGGCTGTCCTCAGCAGGAGGTCAGCTTCTCTGTGCCATTCTGTGGGTACTGTGGCCCAGTTAAATCTCTTTTAAGGAAAGAAGGGGTTAGTTTTACAATGGGACTTTGTCTAGTCTGACATCCCTTACCATTCTTTGGTTGTTGAAGTTCTCATACTACCTCTGTGTTGTTGAATCATTTTTCAGTTGTGTCCAAATCTTTGTGACACCCTTTGGAGTTTTTTTTGACAGATACTGGAATACTTGTCATTTTCTTCTCCGGCTCATTTTACAGATGGTCAAACTGAGGCAAACAGGGTTAAATGACTTGCCCAAGGTCACACAGTGTCTGAGGCCAGACTTGAACTCAGGAAGATGAGTCTTCCTGACTTCGGGCCCAGTGCTCTATCCACTGTGCCACCTAGCTGCCCTGAAGGGAGGGAAGAAGAATGTTATTTGAAATAAAGAAAATATAAAACCAAAATTTATCAATAATAGGCACAAAATAGACAATAACAACAAAACTCTTTTACCTTCTTTCCTTGATCTTCATCACTGGTACACAGCTCTTCTTTCCACCCTAACTCTTTTTTTTTTTTTTGCTTTTTGGAGGGCAATTGGGGTTAAGTAATTTGCCCACAGTCACACGGCTAGGTTTTTGTTTGTGTGTGAGTCAAGTGTCTGAGGCCAGATCTGAACTCAGGTCCTTCTGACTCCAGGGCCTATGCTCTACTCACTGTGCCACCTAACCGCCCCTCCACCCTAACTCTTGTCCTTAGTCTTGGGAACTTTAATAGTCACGTGAATGGCCCTTTGGACATCTTGGCTTTCCATTTCACACACTTTAACTCCCATGAGATCAATTTCCATTCTATCTCAATTATCCACAAGAGTAATAGTTTCTTAGCCTCACAACTTCCCCAAACTGTTCAACTTCCAAGATCTTCAACCCAGAAACTCCCTCTTTCTATTCACAATCTGCTGGCCATCCATTCCTCCTACTCCCTTATTCCTCTTGAACTTACTGTTTATTCTCATTGTCCCCTCTGGTCCTTCAACCCTCTTCCTGGTGCTTCATCTTGACCTCCCTTTCCTCCCTTCAATCTTGACCTCATAGTTAATCCATCCTCACTCTTGGATCCTTTGCCCATTTTGTCTTTCTGCTTTTCATGCCCTGGTAATTTTTAACCTTCTCTTACCACCTACCTTTTCTATTTTTACTACATAGTCATTTAAAACTTCTGGAGGAAGTCAGAAAACTCCACTACACTACAAAATCATGTTTTCCAAGTTCACCTGGACTCTCAGCTACGATCAGCCATTTTACATGTGTTTATTATACTGGAAATCAGGTATATCAATTGATGCAAACATTTTTACTTTGGAATTAAATAAAAAACAACTTTCTTCTTGTAGATGTGTTGGTTGACACAAAAATATTTACTTTGAAATAAAAGTGTTCATCCTGTTATCTCTATTTTCTTTATGTATTAAAAAAGGAACTATATCATTGATGTAATTTGTCCTTCAAGGCATTTAAAATCCCACTTCTTCTAGTGTGAGCACTTCCCATGTTTCAGGCCCTATGCTAAGCCCTCTGAATACAAAAAAAGTAAAGACAGTCTTTTTTTTCCCTCAAGGATTTCACATTCTAAATGGGGGAAACAGTGTCTAAATAACTAGGTACATATAAGATATATGCACATTATGTGGGATGGGTTTTCAGAAGGGAAGGAGGGACATGGAGATACTTCCTGTAGAAGGTAAAATTTGAATTGAGTTTTGAAGGAAACCAAAAAATGTCATAGGCTCCTAATAGAGAGAAAATTTCAGAAATTGGGGACAGTCAGTACAAAAGCATGGAGAGAGGAGATAGAGAGTTTTGTGCCTGGAACAGAATGTAAGAGAGTGTAACTGGACTGTATAGTGTGTGGGGATGAATAAGTGTAAGAAGGTTGAAAAAGAAGTAAAGGGCTGGATTGTGAAGGGCTTTAACTGCCAAACAGAGGACTTTAATTGGATTATGGAGGTAATAGGGAGCCACAGGAGTTTGTTGAGTAGGGGGTGACACTTTCCTTTGGCAGCTGCATATTCTCTTTGACCTTTGACATCAATTATTTTCTCTTTCAATGTAAATCTCTCCCTATATAGCGACTTCTTCCTCAATACCTAATAACATGCTCAGGTCTTTCTTATCCTTAATAAAAATAGTTTTAACAAAAAGAAATAAAGAAAACCTTTCTCTTGACTCTGCTATATTCTGAAACTATTTTACTGTTAAAGGCATTGTAATCTTATCCCAGTCTCTCACTACTATATAAACACTTTATTTTCAAAGGTCACAATGACCATTAAAATATGAATATACATACATACATGTATGTATATATATATATATCCTCATATATACATAAACATATGTTTGTATTTAAATTATTTTTATTTCCAAATATATTTTATTATCTATCCTCTCCCTTCCCTTGTAAAAATTAAAAAAAATTAAGAAAAAAAACAGTTCAGGAAAATTAACACTACAACAGAATCTCATGGTATACATAATAAGGGTAGAGCAGTTAATTTTCTTTTCCTTTCTTCGTAGATAAGCTTGAGCATAATAATTACAGAGTATTTCATTTCAGGTTTTGTATTCTTTCAACTTACTGTAGTCAGTATGTAGGTTTCCCTTTCTGGTTCTGCTTGGATTACTTTGCTTTGGTTCTTACAAGTCTTCGCCTGCTTCTATTAATTCTTCCCATTTGTTATTTCTTATGGGAGCCTAGTGGATAGGATGCTATATTGGTAGTCAGGAATGCCTGAGTTCAAATCCTGCTTCAGAAATTTACTATCTATGTGAGCCTAGGCAAGTCATTTACCCTCCCCAACCTCAGTTTCCTCATCTGTAACAATAACATCTACCTTCCAGGATTGTTGTGAAGATCAAGTGAGATATATATGGAAGGTATTGCAAACTTTGAAGAGCAATTTATACTAGTGGCAATGATGCAACATAAGATTCAATTGAATTCATGTAACACCTAGAGGCATCTGGGTGGCACAGCAGATAAATTCTTGGCTGGGAGTTAGGAAGACTTGAGTTCAAATCTGGCTTCAGACACTTCTCAGCTTTGTGATCTTGGGCAAATCACATGACTTCTGTTTGCCTGTTTCCTCATCTGTAGAATGAGAATAATAACAACATGTTCCTCCTGGGATTGTTGTGAGGATTGCATGTGATGGTATTTGGCAAGCACATAGCACAGTGCCTGACATGTAGCAGGAGCTTAATAGTAGGTGCTTGTGTCCCTCCCCACAATTTGTCCAGCCATTTACCAATCAACTGGCATCTACTTTTTTTCCCCAGTCTTTTGCTGCCATGAAAAAGAAATGTTGCTATGGATGTTTTGGTGTACATAGCACCTTTCTTTCTGTCTTTGTCTTCCTTAAGATGTATGTTATCAGTGAGGTCTCATGGTCAAAGGGTATGAATATCCAAAATTCAAATATTCAAAAAAAAGTATTCAAAAGAATATTTTAGTAACTTTTTAGCATAATTTCAAATTTCCAGAATGGCAGGGCCAATTCACAACTCCACCAAGAGTATATTAGTGTGTCTTTCCAAAATCCCTTAACATCTACTACAGTATTCTCCTTTTTAATCCTCTTTGCTAATTTGCTGAGTGTGAGGTAAAACCTCAAAGGTATTTTGATTTGTGTTTCTCTTATTAATGATTTGAGGCAATCTTTCATATGGTTATTAATAGTTCACAATTCTTCTCTGGAGAACTATTTGTTCATGTCCTTCTGATCACTGTTCCTTTGGGGAATAACTAATAATTTCATTGTGCAATTTGAAGTGGGATATAAAAAAGGCTCCCATCACCCCTAAATCTCTCTCTTCCAGTCTACCAAAACCTAAAACTCTACCATTAAAAATTCATGTCTTTGATTCCTGATTTGTAGTCTTCGAGAATCTTCTACTAAAGAACTAATGCCCCCAAGAGAAGGCATTATCTCGAGTCATTGTCATCTGATATGTGTGTGTGGGGGGGGGCGTTAGTTGGCAACTTGCTGAACTTAGTGTAGATACCTGAGGGGATGAGGCACAGATACCAAAGAGTATCCCCCCCACATAGATACATTGGGTCAGTGATGGAGCATGGATTGCATAACAATTTAAATTCAAATATGTTCAATTAATTCAGCAAACATTTATTAAGCAATTACTGCATTCAGGGCATTGTGATAAACACTGGGAATGCCAACAAAAATGAAAGAATAATCTTTAAGAAGTTTACATTTTACTGGCAATGAATGAATGAAAAAGTTGACAAGTTCTTATCATGTGCTGAGGACTCTGCTAAGCTCTGGGGACATAAATAGAAAAGTGAGATAATCCCTGCTCTCAAAATGTTCATCATCTAATAGAGGAAGATATCACATATGCATGGAAAGGCTCAATAGTCCCTAGGGTTCAGTAGCAGGGAAGATGGCAAGGCCCATAGATACCCAGGGTACATCAGCAGATGGCAATAACCTGGATTCTGTAGGGCATGAAGGCAGCCAGATGATAAGGACCAGAGATTTCTTTCTTTTTTTTTTTAATTAATTTATTAGTTTAGTTTCCTTGATTTTCAAATTTCCTTTACTTCCCTCCCCCCACCCCCCACGACAGCATATAGTCCAGTATAGGATCTGCAAATACATTCATATTAGACATTAGTCCAATTACAAAGGCGTATTGTACTAGGTGGGATGAAAAATGGTAACAAAGAAATAAAACCAAACAATGAAAATAAAAAGATCAATTAGTTTGCTTCCATCAGGATTCAAGCCCAGTTCTTTCTAGTTATATCTCTGGATGTCGTATTTCTCTCTTTCATGAGACTTTCAGGATTGACTTATATCACTACATTGCTGAGATGAGTCCAGTCTGTCATAGTTGGTCATCACACATATGAAGTGTCTGTGATTGTATACAAATTTCTTCTGATTCTACTCTTCTCTCTCAGCATCAGTTTGTATAAGCCAAGGACCAGAGATTTCTTACAGCACAGAGGCAGGATCAAAAGTAAGGTCTGGTGTCTTTCATCTTATTAGAAGGATTTTAGTTGCTAATTTCTTGCCCACAGAATCAATTTTATTAGCTATATCCATCCTAGAGGGGACAGGCCCATAACTTCCAGAAAGGAGAAAACCAGTAGTGGGATCTTGGTAGAGGACAGACTGGCCTAAAGAAGGGCTCCACAGAACCAGGAAAATATGCACAGTAACAGCAACACTGTGCAATGACCAGCTCTGAATAACTTAGCTCTTCTCAACAGTACAGTGATCTCGACAATTCTAAAAGACTTGGGATGGAATATACTATTCACATCCAGAAACAGAGCTATGGAGTCTAAATGCAGATCAAAGCATACAATTTTCTCTTTTTTTCTTTCTTGTGGTTTTTCTTCTTTTGTTTTGATTCTTTTTTTACAACATGACTAATGTAGAAATATGTGTATAAGCTATATCAGATTGCATGCTGTCTTGGGGAGAGAAGAGAGGAGGGAGAGAGAAAAAAATTGGAACTCAAAATCTTATAAAAGTGAGTGTTGAAAACTAGAAAAAAAGGAGGGGAGGCTCCAGTGGGTTCTGGGTGAGCAGGGATGTTGGGAAAAGGAAGAGTAGAAAGAGGAATTTATATTTATATAATAGTTTGATTTTAGCAAAGTGCTTTCTTCACAAGAACACATGGACATACCATTTTATGGTTTATAAAATTATTTTTTCCATGTTAGGGAGGTAATATAAGTAATATCACCTCATTTGATACACGGGAAAACTGAGACCTGGAGAATTTAAGTGATTTTCCCATGATCTCCATGACCTACTAAGGTAATATTTGAATCCAAGTCTCTTTATCCACTATGCCATACTGCCTCTGGCCAAAGTGTAGCCATATCATTACCTTTTACTAGATTTGAAGGTTCATGAGGGCAATTGAAACCCCTCATCTTTTCCAACACCCAGCACACAGAAGATGTTTAGAATATGGACATAGTACCACTTCCATAGAAAGAATGGGAATATGGAGGTAATGGCTTATCTAAACCCCCGTTGTGGCCCCAAGGACTGTACTCTCTTTGCAGACTCTTTGTCAAAGAGGAAAATGGAAAGATGAAAAAGGTTTTCAGGGTGGTCCAAGGCAATCAACACACTGAAATTAGAGAAATGTCAAGGCTGAATATCAGAAATAAATTCCCAACCTCTCGCACGATATCCTGGATGGTTGAACATAGCCAGAAGGGAAGTGGCAAGGTCCCTGTTTGAGTCATTTGAAAAGTCAGACTGGAAAATCCTATTTCGTTAGGGAACAAGCCTGGTCCAGACCTTAGAAACTGACCTTCAGAGAACTAAAAGATATTTTCCATTTCTAATTTCAATTTCTAGGAAAATGGGAACAGGCCAAAATGGATACTGGTTTTCTTCTCTCTGGATTGGCTTAGGGGGCAGCTTTTCTTCCCAGAAAAATGACCACCACTGAGGCTGTGGACCATTGTCAGCAAGGCTTTAGCCCTCTGGGGACCGTGTGTTGTATGAAATGTGCTAGCAATATTATTAGTCCTTCCAGGTCCCAAAACGCCGAGGCACATCATGGAAAAGTGGGGGCCTGCATATGGTTCATGTGGGCTGTATTTAGACACTGTGTTATGACCTTCTGATTATGTGTAGGTTTTCAGAAGGTCGAAACACATCTGGTTATAGTCCATCCTCAGGCTTTGAGCAGGAAGTCAGCAGGCCCCACAGATGTTGGTTTCTCACCCATTTGATGCAGCCTACACGCAACAGCAAAAGGGAGGGGGAGGAGAACTTCATCATTTCTCTTTTCTTTTGCTAATTAATATGACTCTCAGCACTTAGGGAATATAATGCATATAAGCAGAATCGGTAGTAAAGAGTATATGGCATAGTGGAAAGAGAACTGAATTTGTTATCAGAGGACCTGTGTTCAAATCCTGACTCTGGCATTATTTGTTTGACCTCAGCCATGACATTTAACTTCTCTGGGCATCAGCTTCCTCATCTGACAAATGGGTCAATTGTACTTGGATACTTTCTGGTTGTGTAACTCTGGGCAAGTCATTTAACTTCTGACGTCCTCAGTTTCCTCATCTGTAAAATGGGGATAAATGATAGCACCCACTTTGCAGGGTTGTTGTAAGGATCAAATGAGATGATACTTGTAAATTGCTTTGCAAACCTAAAAGTGCTATATAAATGCTATCATGGTCGCCACCATCATCATCATCACCATCGTCGTCATCGTCATCACCATCATCATCATCACTATTCGTAGGCATCATCTCTCATAGGCACACTGTGATTTTGTGGATGACTGTTCTTTCAATGTTTTTTAGCTCTTGAATCCCTATGATTTTATAGGGTTGGCCTTACACCATGTGTGTTATATAAACTGCTTGGCGAATTTGGTGTTGGAAAATGTTGCAGTCCATCTCTTCCACTTAACAATTGTTTAACTTTGAGTTACTCACTGTTTAACTTCTCTGGACCTCAATTTCTTTATCCATAAAATAAGAGGGTTCAATTAGATGAGGCCTAAAGTCTTATCCAATTCCAATGTAATGGGAATTTAAATGGGATTTCTCTAAGAGGGGCTTGCTTTAAGTAACTACAATCTTTTATGATTTCCCAGAAACTTGTGTGGTTTTATAACACAATCTCAAGGTCGAGAAGAACTTTCACTTATGCTCCAGAAAAAGGAACTCCAAATAGGAAAGTGAGCACTTCCACTCTCCTTTTTGCCAAAAGCATTCATGTATAAATGACTATATAAATTTTATATGAATAAAAGATTCCCCTTCCCCCTCCCCATACACCACCATCACCTTTCCTATTTCCTATCCCAATCCCTCCATATGAAATCACAAGGAATGTAAAATGAAACTTAATTGGAGTCACTTGCCAGAGATGAAAAATTTAATTCAATGGGGGCATATGATCTTGTCTCAATTCATTTATATTCTCCATAGAGAGTGAGTATTAGGCACATTTTCTCTTTTTAGCACTGAAACTATTTTCTCTTGGTGGGTCAATCTCTAGGGAATCTTATTACACATATTTATACTAGGTGACTTTCTATTTAAAGAACAGTCACAGAGCCAAACTCCAGATTTCATAAGTTTTTCTAAGAACCTGCTTTCTTGTATGGAGATAAGATGGACCTTTTCTTTGCTTTGGAAAACTACATAAATAAATATTCATTATACTCTTTATTATATATATTATTATACATTATACTCTTTATTAAACATATTATTATACATTATACTCTTTATTAAACATATTATTATACATTATACTCTTTATTAAACATATTATTATACATTATACTCTTTATTATATATATTATTATACATTATACTCTTTATTAAACATATTATTATACATTATACTCTTTATTAAACATATTATTATACATTATACTCTTTATTAAACATATTATTATACATTATACTCTTTATTATATATATTATTATACATTATACTCTTTATTAAACATATTATTATACATTATACTCTTTATTAAACATATTATTATACATTATACTCTTTATTAAACATATTATTATACATTATACTCTTTATTAAACATATTATTATACATTATACTCTTTATTATATATATTATTATACATTATACTCTTTATTAAACATATTATTATACATTATACTCTTTATTAAACATATTATTATACATTATACTCTTTATTATATATATTATTATACATTATACTCTTTATTAAACATATTATTATACATTATACTCTTTATTAAACATATTATTATACATTATACTCTTTATTATATATATTATTATACATTATACTCTTTATTAAACATATTATTATACATTATACTCTTTATTATATATATTATTATACATTATACTCTTTATTAAACATATTATTATACATTATACTCTTTAAAGTACTATACTTCATTTCATAGTTTTTACTTAAAGCCCATGGGACCTTAGCACTTTCTATCAAGTTAAAACCTTTTTTTTTAATTACCTGGGGTGGGATGATTAGGGGAGGCCTAATGAGTTGAGTTTTCCCCAACTGACTTGATGAATTTATAGGATGTATGAATCAAGGGACACAGATTTTCAGATTTTGACTTGTCTTTATTTGGAGATAGGGCATGATGATGTGAATTATTCACACCCAGATTCTAAGGTTCCAAAGCTGGGAGTATTCTATTCACATTTTTTAGTGGTATACCTATTTCAAACTTGATAGAGTACTACAAAGACCTATTTAGACTTCTTTATTCTTTTGGGAGGTGTGAAAATATTTCCCAATTAAGTTGATATGGGAAATCTGAGTATGGGAGGTGTGGGAGGCTGGACATTGACTAGCTGAAGATCACATTCATGTTGCCTTTAAAAAAGTTAACTAGTCAGCTTTGGAGGCTGTGGTCATATCTAGCTTTCTGGGAGAGAGCAAATTATGGAGGAAGACCACAGCTCTTGAGAGGGAATCTTCTAAACCTCATTGCATTTTTTTCTTATATCTCTTCTGAAATACAGTGGGAAAGGAAGATAGCTTCTTTCTATTTCCTTACACCCACAACTGTAAGGGAATCTGGCAAAAGAATTACTCTCCTAGCAGGAGATTCTGTCTACCAGAGAGCAGACCCAAAAAGTTTAAATGCAAAATCATTGAACTGCAGGGTGGAACCAGTCCAGGGATCCCTGGAGAGTGACATAATCAGTAGATATACTGTGCTCAGGGGGAAAACAATGATGACATCAGAAGAGAAAAGGCATAAAGGCCTTGAAATTCCAGAATTGTGAGTTTCCCTATGTATCTGCCTTTCTATTAGAGTATTTGATGTGTGTACCCACTGACACTGAGTGAATGTGTGGGGAAATATGCTCCATATTTATGGGGGGGGGGCGATATAGCAGTGATACTTACTGCTATTCATGCTATGAAATTTCAGTAAATACCTTTGCCCAGAGATAATAGTATTGTCTGACTGATTAGAGTGAAGGTTAACATACTAGTAGGGGCTTGTGGGCTATAGTTTTAGGATTATGGACCCACAGCATATCTTGAACTTGTGATAGTAATGGAGGGAAGGTGATATTCAACTTTCAGGTCTCATTCAATCTTTGAATACCCAAAAGGGAGCACTACCTTTAAAACTTCAACAAATCCTTGATTTCATGGGATCTTAATTCTTGCCTGATGAGACTTTAGAGGTCTTCTCATTCATTTTAGTTGTTTTTTTTGGGGGGGTGGGAGGGAGGAGGGCAGTTAGTGTTAGGTGACTTGCCCAAGGTCATATGGCTAGTTTTTGTGTTAAGTGTCTGAGGCCGCATTTGAACTCAGGTTCTCCTGACTCCAGGACCAGTGCTCTATTCACTGCACCACCTAGCTGCCCCTCTTCTCATTCATTTTACAGATAAAGAAGGCTTTGTAGGAGGTTCTAGAGTGTGCTCTACTGGCAAAGCATCTGAGAAGCCAGGCTCATCTTCATGACACATTGAGATGCAACAAGAGAATTTTGTTAGAGGAATGTGATCTCTAGCCACACTGTTCAAAATAAAATATTAAGAATCCAAGATATTAGAGACCTGCTGACTCAACTGTTATTGGGCCATATCTAAAAGTTATTCCATTCTGGAGTGCTCACTTTTAAGAAGGACATAGACAAACTAGATCTCTTACAGAAGAGGAGAATTATTAGGATGGTGAGAGGACTAAATGCATTCCATACAAGGACAGAGTACGTTTGCTGTCTTCAAATATTTGCAGGGCTGCCAAGTAGAAGAGGAATTAGATTTATTCTATTTGGCCCTTGAGGTTGAAGCTGGAACCAATTGGTAGAAGCTACAAAAAGCCAGAGTTTAATTTAGTGTAGAGGGAAAAAACCTTGTGAAAATTATACTTTATTACTTAGAAACATCTATAATTTCATTGATGCAGGTGTTCCTTTTATGATGCAGATTGAACCTTTCTTCTCACCTTCATAGAAGGTTTTTGGGAGTTGCTAAAGAGTCTTTTAGGTCCCAGGATCATGCTGTGGTGAATCATCAGAGAAGAATGTTAGTTAAAAAGAGATGACAATCAGAAGATATTTTTTGCTATTTCTTTTACTTCCTCCTTCTCCCCCTACCTGAGTAACGAGGGGAGTAATTTGGTAATTTTATATTAATTGCCACTTGGTCTAAATATCTACCCATCCTAAGAGAAAGAGGATTCATATATGCAAATACTATATATATATATATATATACATATATATAATACATGTGTGTATACATATATATATATGTGTGTTTATAAAAACTTTTTTATGGTAGCAAAGAATTAGAAAGTTACCCATCAATTGGGAGAATAACTGAACAGAACAAATTATGGCAAATAAATATCATAAGATACTATTTTGTTATAAGAAATGGAAAGGATTCAGAGAAACCTAGAAAGACTTGTATGAATTGATGCAAAGTAAAGTGATCAGAGCCAGGAGAACAGTTTATGCAGTAACAACACTGCAAAGATAAACAATTTTGAAAGATGAAAACTCTGATCAATAAAATCAACAACCAATCCTAATTCCAGAGGACCCATGATGAAGTACACTAACTCTTCTCTTGACAGAGAGGTGATGGGTTCAGGGTACAGAATACGATATTTTGGGGGACATGGCCAATGTAGAAATAATGGAATTTGCTTGCTTGACTATACATATTTGTTAGAAAAATTTCTCCCCTCTTGATAGGGGGTAGGAGGGAGATAAAATAGATTTTTGTTAATTAGAAAATAAAACTAAGGGGCTGCTAGATGGCTCAGTGAGTAGAGCACTGGCCTTGGAGTCAGAAGGACCTGAGTTCGGATCTGGCCTCAGACACTTAACACACACAAACTAAAACCTAGCCGTGTAACCTTGGGCAAGTTACTTAACCCCAATTGCCTTCCAATAAGAAAAAAAAAGAAAAGAAAAGAAAAGAAAAAAAAAAGAAAACTAAATTAAAAGCAATGAAATAAAAGGCAGTGGGGGAAGCTAGGTGGTATTGTGGATAGAGCAGCAGCCGAGGAGTCAAGAGGACTGAGTTCAAATTCAGCTTCAGACACTTACTAAATTATGTGAATCTGGGCAAGTCATTTAATCCTAATTATCCAAAAAATAAAACCAATAGGTGCTTGCCCAAATGCCCAAGCAAGCAAGCAAGCAAGAAAAGACATATGTGTGTGTATGGGGGGGAGTCTACCCAAGTTTTATATACCATTTAAGACTCTGATCAAACCCCAATTAGATCAAGAAATCTTCCCCTATTACTCTGACCCTCAGTTAATTATAATTCCAATTTTTAGGGTGCTTGTAAGATTAGTGCTATAGAGTCAGAGATGAAAGGGCCCTTAGAGGTTATGTAATTCTTTGTTCTGCCCTGAGTTTCTGTTCTTCAGAATTCTGCTTCAAGCTAACTTGGTGAACTTTAAAACGTCTTCTACCCTCTGAGTCTGTTTTCTCCTTGTCTTCTCTAAAGTCATTTCTCTCCAGTCCTCAACCTTGGGTTACAGCAAACATCTGTATTCACCTCGTATAAGGAATTTTAAAAAATATCCACCCAGAAATCCAACCTTTTCAGAAGTTTGATATTTTAAAATAAGCATTAAGATTGCAGGTGGTACTCTTTGGAAATACCTGACATTTATACTCAAATGCTCTAATATGTCATTGGATCCAGACTTGCTGCTTTTTGCCATATAACTCAGCAACCTCTCTTCCTTTTAACTTCACTCTGTCAAAATTTATTACCCAGTCCATATCATGGTGGATATTGTTTATTGATCCCTAGGTCATCCTCTGTCTTTCCTCGGGACATCTGGTACCTGGCTGATTGTGTCTTTCCCCCAACTTTTATCCTTGTCCTGGAAGACTTCAATATTTCGCTGATCCTTTCTCAAACACTCTAACCTCTCGGTTCCTCAAATTCTTCCAATTCCATGTCCTATTATTATGTTCTACTTCAGTCACATGTTTAGGGATGGTCACAGTTGCAGACATTCTACTTCCATGATCAAAAACTCAGATATTCATTTTTTATCATAATGTTCTATTATAGGTAGGAAGACCTAAGTTCAAATCTGACCTGCAAACACTTATTAGCTGTGTGATTTGGGTCATGGCACTATTCAGTGACTTCAGTTCAGTCTCTGTCTCAGTTTCCTCAAGTGTGAAATGTTCATAATAATTGTACTTACCTCCCAGGGTTGTAGTGAGGATTAAATGAGATATTTGTAAGGCATTTAGCACAGTGTCTAACACAAAATGCATACTTAATAAATGCTTATTTCCTTCCTTTCTTGTGACTCAACTGAAATTGCTCTCTCTAAAGTCATCAATAACCTCTTAATTGCCAATTCTAATGGCTTTTTTCCCTCCAATCCACATCCTTCTTGACCAGTCTGTAGCATTTGACATTGCTGACTCCTCTTGGTTTCTCTCTTTCTGTTTTTCAGGGACGCTATTCTCTTCTATCTGTCCAACTATTCTTTCTTAGTTTATTTGCTGGACCATCATGCATATCATGCCCACTGACTGTGGGAATAACCCAAAGCTCTAACTTCTCTGTTCTCTCTACAATTTCTCACTTGGAGACCTCATCAGTTTCCATGTGCTTAATTATCTCTATGTAAATGATTCCCAAATCTATCTATAAAATTCTTCTGAGTCTTAATCCTGTGTCACAAACTACTTATTCAACATTTCAAAGTGATGTCCTGTAGGCATCTCAAAATCAATATATCAAAAACAGAATGAATTATTCCCCACTCCCCCAGCCAAATTTGGAATTTGGTCATATTAGTCCTTCTCCCTAAAATACATTCAAACTCCAGTGATTCTCTGTTGCCTCTAGGACAAAATATAAACTGCTCTGTTTGATATTTAAAGCCATCACATCCTGACTCTATTCTATCTTTGTAGGTTCATTACACATTATTCCCTTTTCTATTCTCTATGATCCAGGAAAGTTTGCTTCTCCTGGCTCTTCAGAGGAGTCATTTCAACCCTTACCTCAAGCCTTCATACTGCAATTCCCTCTTCCTAGGATTCATTCCCTTCTTACCTCTGTCTCATAGAATCCTCTCCTTGTTCAAGTACAACCTTTTTTGTGACTATTCCTGACCTCATCCTACTCAGTAGTTAGTGCCCTCCATCTTTAACTTGTATGTGTTTAACTGCTTTGTATTTATTCTCTATGGACTTAGATATGTCCATGTTGTCACTGTTGGGAGAAAGTAAGCTTCTTAGGAGCAGGGACTGATTAATTTTATCTTGTATTCTGTAAGTACTCCATATTTACTAAATTATTGCCGATTGATTGGTTCTTCTGGTCACTTAGGTTCACAGCTCCATTTTACTGAACTCATCTTTCTCCCTCTCCTTTCGCATCCAATGAATCCACAAATCTTGTTGTTTTTAGCTTTCATATCCCTCAGGCTCACATGGCCAACTCTCTAGTCCAAACCCTTTTTTTGTCGCTTGAACAGACTCTTCCTGATTTCCACACTTCCATATTCTTGCCTTATCAAATGCAATCTCAGCTCAGCTGCCAAATTGATATTTTTAGAACACAGATCTGATCATGTCACTCCTGTGTTCAAGAAATTGCAGTGACTGGTTTCCCCTTGACCCTAGAATAAAATATGGTCTCCATTGAAATCTTTTTGAAATCCTTCACAATCTGACGCCAGCCTACCATTCCAGGTTTGCTGCATATTGCTTTATTTCAAACACTCTGAATGTCAGTCAAACTGGATTGCTTGTTTTCCCTCATATATAAGACTCCAACTTCCATCTATCACCTTCACGTCTTTGCACAGACTATGTTCCCAACATGTACAGTGCAATGCATCCTTAACTTATCTCCATTTCATAGAGTGCCTAACTTTCTTTCAAGTACTGATCAAGTGGCTTCCTATCAGAAGCTCATCTTCATGTCCCTGGTTGCTAGTATAGTCTTCTAGAAGTAACTTTTATGTATTTTATATTTAATTTCCCAAACATATGTTTTTTCCACCAGTAGAATGTACTCTACTAGAGAGCAGGGAGTATTTCATTTTTGCCTTTACATCTTCAAAGCAGGCACATAATAACTGCTTAATAAATACTTGTTAAATTGAATTTAGTACAATACAATCATTTGATAAACAAGGAATCGGATGCCTAAAAGATTAAGTGACTTGCTGTAGCAGCAAGCACCCCAATATCCCCAGGGTAGCTGCCAATATAGGTTCTTAGATCTGCTTTTCAAAAGGAAAGCAACTCAAAATGGGTTAACAAGCTTACTTTAATCAAACAAACACACATTACCTAGTTCAGGGGGAAAAGGTCAGCACCCCGAACTTCAGAATTACAGAACTTACAGATCAAACAGACAGGCTTCCAAACTGTCCAACCATTATATCAATACCAAATCACAGTTACCAGAGAGGGAAGCATCAACATCTGGGTTTTCAAAGCCGGGGGGCTCTCAACAACGGCTTCCCAGAGTCTCATCTGGTCAAATCACACAACACTTCTCAAAGTGAGCCCCAAAGCAAAGCCCCTCATCAGAGTTTATATAGCCTTTTCCTGGCTCAAAGATTGTAACAACCTCCTTGACCCACTGCCCAATCACAAAGTATCAAGGTGTGGGCTTTCCTGAAAAAACAAGCTTCCCACCACAGGCTCCAGGTGCACTTAAGCTAGGGGCAGGGAAGATCTTTAAATTTGCATTTCCATTACACTTGCCCAAGGTCACACAGGTAGTAAGTAGAAGACCCAGAATTCAAATCTAGGTCCCATGACTTCAAATCCAGATTTTCCTCCACTACAATATTTGCATATGTACAAATACAACTTTATGATAAGTAGTACAAATATTATTATATCCATTTAAAAGATGAAGAAATTGAGGTTTAGAAAGGTAATGTGACTGAATGGATAGATAAATATCTACCTGTTTCAGATAGATCTATAGATATACAGATGGATGGATAGATAGATGGATGGATGGATGGATAGACAGATACCTACATTCTCAGATAGATAATCTGTTTTAGGTAGATAGATCTATAGATAGATAGACAGACAGACAGATATCTACTATCTCAGATATACAAATATAAACAGTCCTTGCCCTCAGGGAGCTTACATTCTAATAGGAGGAAGATTCTTAAGGAGGACCTAGAAAGGAGGTGGGGGATACATACACATGTGCTGACATGATTTGGAGATTACAGGGAAGTGACATACAGTGCCAGTTCTGGGCAAGGTAAGGTAGAAATTTACCTTTTAGAGCCAGAGGACCCAGAGACAGAGTCTAAGGTGCTAATGGTTGGGGGGAATATGAGGATAACTGCTGGAATTTAGGCAGCAGCATGATGAGGAGATGTTATGTTGGCAAGTAGAAGTAATCCTTAGTAACTGCAGGGCTGAGGCTTCAACCCAGGTATACTGACTCCCAGCACCACTACTCATTATCTCTTCTTAGTCTTTTGATTCTCTGAACTCTCAGTGTACACACAGCTTTAGATACCTAGATGGGATGCTTGGCTTTTTCCTGTTGTTTTGCCCTTTAGGAAAAAAATAGTGCACAGTATGTGTGGGTCCTAAAAATGCCTAGTAGGCCTTGTAATCTCCATCTGAAGGGACAGTGAGGAAGATGTTATCTTTGTCCTCTACAAGTATGGTGACCATATGTCCCAGATTTTCCAGGAGAGTCCCAATTTCAAAAAGAAAGTGAACTTTTAATAAAGATTTGCCAAATGGATATCCTTTGACAGACCATGTGTCCCTATTTTTGGTTTGGAAAATAAGGTCACTATAATGAAATAATGAAATGTTTAATGGAAAGGGCATTGGGTCTAGGATCAGAAGACTTGGCTCAGGCTTGAGTTAATTGTGTGGCCTTGAATGCTGCTTTCCCCTCTCTGGGCCTCATTTTCTAATTTTGTGAGATGAGCAGCTAAGTTTATTTCCATCTTTTACACGTCATAATTCTAACCATGTCCTCCACAAAATTTTGAAGTGGGCAAATTTTGTCCTCATCATCCCCCTCCTCCAGGTGCTATATCATTGCTGTGTCTCATCTGGACTCTTCAAGATTCTCTCCTTTCCACTGATCTTCCACCCATGCAAACTTTATGCTCCAGATGGGTTTAATCCATAACTTGGCCTTTCCAAGAATAGAATGTAGATGTTAGACTTGGAAGGAAGCCTAGAACATAGAACACCAGAGGTGGAAGGAACCTTGGAGCATAGAATAAGGAATTCCAAAGCTAGAAGGAACCCTAAGATTCTGAATGCTAGAGCTAAAGTTTACAACATAGACTATCAGACTTTTGAATACATAAGATAGAATGCCAAAACTATAATGGACTTAAAGATAATCTAGTTCAATCTCCTCATTTGATAGAATTAAAGAAAAAAATTATAAGCAAAGCAACTACAGAAATCTGCTTTCCCCACAAGATTCCTGGAGGCAATACCTTAACTCTAATGTTAACAACAGTGGATACTGGCCAGTCAATAGTAGAAATATTTGTGCAGTGATCAAGTCAAGTCAACAAGCATTTATTAAGCACTTACTGCATGGTAGGCCCTGAACCAGGTGTTGGGGATAAGAAGAAAGAAAATAAGCTCTATCCTCAAGGAGTTCAAACTCTAATGAGGGAGACAGTATGTCTCCACCTGTGCAGACAAGAAGAGCAAGATAAATTGGAGATAATCTCAGAAGGAAGGCAATAGAACTAAGGAGGAGCAGTGAAGGCTTCTTGCAGGAGGGGGTAATTTAGGTGAGACTTGAAGGAAGTCAGGGAGCTCAGGAGGCAGAGATGAGGAAAACAGAATTCTAAGCAGGAGGGACATCCAGTGAAAATGTAGAAAGGTGGAAGATGGAGGGCGATGGGCAATGAAAAGCCAGGTAGACTGTGGTACTATATAGAGAGGACTAAAGTATAAGAAGATTGGAAAGGTAGGAAGAGGTGAAGTTATATCACTGGTTGTTTGTTTTGTTTTGTTTTGTTTGGCAAAGATACTGGTGTAGTTTGCCATTTTCTTCCCCAGCTCATTTTACAGATGAGAAAACTGAGGCAAACAGGGTTAAGTGACTTGATCAGAGTCACACAGTTAGTGAGTTTCTGAGGCTGTATTTTAACTCAGGTCTTCCTGACTCCAGGTCCAGTGCTGCACCATCCAGCTGCCAAACATAATAATAACAATAGCTAGCCTTTATATAGTGTTTTTAGATTTGCAAAACATTTTACAAATATTATCTCATGGGGCAGCTAGGTGGTGCAGTGAATAGAACATGGGCCCTGGAGTCAGGAAGATCTGAGTTCAAATTTGACCTCAGACACTTAACACTTAATAGCTGTGTGACCTTGGGCAAGTCACTTAACCCCAACTGCCCTGCCTTACCCCCTTCAAAAACCAAATATTATCTCATTTGAGCTTCACTCTGTAATGGGAATATGAAGATCTTCCCTGCCCTTTGGCCCCTTGATAGGCTTAAATGACTCTGAGAACCTCCCCTGATTTGAAAATACACTCTGCCCCCTAATAGGCTGAATGTGGTCACATGGAGCCTATGGTGGGAGGCTTGTTTTTCAGGAACGCCTATACCTTGTTCCTTTATGACTGGGCAGTGGGTCAAGAGGGTTGTGACATTCTCTGACTCAGGAGAAGGCTATATATACCCTGCTGTGAGGTTTTGCTTTGGGGCTCACTTTGGAAAGAGTTGTGAGGTTTGGCCAGATGAGACTCTGGGCAGCTGTTGAGCCCCCTGGCTTTGAAAACCCAGATATTGGAGCTTCCCTCTCTGGTAACTGACTAGTATGGATGTAATGGTCAGACAGCTGGAAGCCCTGTCTTCTGAATTATGTTATTTTCTGTTGTAACTTCTGTTTGTATTCTCTGAAGTTCAGGGTGCTGACTTTTTCCTCTGAACTAGGTAAATGGTATTGATTAATTAAAGTAAGATTGTTAACCCATTTTGAGTTGCTTTCCTTTAGAAAAGCAGATCCAAGAACCTGTGCTAGCAGCCATCCTGGGTATGCTAGGGTGCTTGCTGCTACACACACCACCCCTGGGAGGTAGGCACTATTAGAGTTCTGGGCCTGGAGTCAGGAAGACCTGAGTTCAAATTCAGATTCAGACACATTAGCTGTGAAACCTTGGGCAATTCATTTAACCTCGTTTGCTCGAGTTTCTTCAAGAGCAAATAAGGATAACAGTAGCACCCATGTCTTAGGATTGTTGAGAGGATCAAATGACATAACTTTTATAAAGCCCTTAGCACAATGTCTGGCACATAATAGGCACTTAAAAAATGCTTATCCCCTTCCACATTCCTTTTATAGATGAAAAACTGAGGCAGAGGTTACATGACTTACCCAAGATCACACAGCTAGAAATGATCTGAGACCAGATTTGAATTCTGGTCTTCCTGACTCTTGGTTCAGGGCTGTTTCCATTGTGCCACTGAGTAGAAATATTTTATATTTCATCTTGGAGGCGATAAGGAGTCACTGGAGTTTATTGAGTAGGAGAGGTGATGTAGTCAGACCTGTGTTTTAGTGACGTTTCAAAGAAAGAATCGATGTGGTAGGGGCCTTTTGAAAAGTTTTCAAATCATCAATTAAGTGACTAATCATTTTAACTATGAACTGTTTGCCATATTCACCCATGATTATGCTGTTCTGATGACATTTTCACTTGCATGCTTAATGCAAGAGAAGTTCACTTCCAGATCTTTTCTCCAAGAAACAATAAAAGGAAATAATGTCTCTCTGGTTTCATGGTTACCAAAAAGTCTCACTTCATAGGTCATCCCCTGACACATTCTATTAACAAAAAGTTTGTAGCACTAAATCTGAACTGGTTTCTCTTGAAATTGAGAGAATCTGAGTCAAGTTGGAACCCAGTTGTCTCTGACCAGCACAATGTCCGCTTACTGTCAATGTGATTAAATGCATGTTGGAGGATGAGAAGCTTCCAGAAAAGTTATTCCTTTGAAATGATTTCCTTCTAAAAATAAAACATCTCAGCCTGCACCGGGCACTTATGTCTTCCTAGGAAGCAGAAACTTTGGGGGAAATTGGAGGTTTCTGGGAAATCTGGAGGAAAATTAACTTTGAATTGTTTTGATTCAAGCAAAATCTATCTGGTGATCCCCGTAAGGTTATTTTGCCTCTTCTGGTCTCAGTCATACTATCAAATTGAGAGCGCCTTCCCTGCCCAATGGCAAGGGCTGGATTAGATGATGTCCTGATTCCTTTTCTATACTAGAATGGATGAAACAACACCCCCTTCACTCTCTCCATGTACCATGACCCAGGGCAGAAGAGAGGTCTGCAATTTTACTGAATCAGAGACTTTTCCATTTTATTGATCCAAAGGGCATATCCAGAGTATGGTATAGAGTACGAACTGTAGCACTTGTTCCATCTGATAACTGAGGCAGAACCCTTCTCATATCTTTATTTTGGTTCAGTGGAATGCAAAACCATGCCCTAATACTTGGCTATAAAGGCATAAAAATGCTAATGTAATCTTTATAACTCCTTTTATTGCTTCTCCAGGAAGAATCTAAAGTAAATCAAACTTTCATTTTTGACAGAAGTTGGCAGCCTTAGATTTGGATGAGATGTCAAAGATCTTCTGGTTCAATTCCCTCCTTTTACACATGAGAGAACTGGGACCCATGGGGCGAAAATGACTTGTCCAAATTTATACAGGTAGAAAGCAGGCAAGTTTTTCTTCTAATGCAAGCTTTAGAATTCCACATTCATTGTCCACACCCTCGCTGCCTCTTTCTTGAACTTTTTCAACAGCCTGTTATTTCATCCTGGGACATATCTAATTGTACTGATGAATATCTGGCCACTGGACTCAGATGACTCTGGAGGAGAAAGTGAGGCTGGTGACCTTGCAGAGCCCTCCCTCACTCAAATCCAAGTCAACTGCAAGCCATGTCATTGTCTCCCTGGTGTCATGGTCCTCTTCGAAAATGAAGGACAAACACAACTAACCTCTTTCCCTGTTTCTAGTCTCTTCCTGCCCTGATTTATCCTCATAGCTTTGAAAATAAAAATTCTAAGGTTATTTTTGATGATGTTACTGCCAGGCTCACAAACCATTAGTAACTCTCTATTTCTCCCAGAATAATATGCGGACTCCTTAGTCTAGAACTGAGACTTTCAGTGTTTTACTGCAATCTATATTCCTAGTCTTTCCTTGCCCTCCTCTACCAACTCCCACATTATTCCTTTTTGACACACTACATACCAACCAGTTACTAGCAGGTCCCTAAGCTTAACATTTAATTTTCAGCCTCTGAGAATTTGCACAAACCATTCTGGAATGTTCTTTTCCTCATCTCCCCTTCTCAGACTATATACATACATACATATATACATATGCACGCACACACACACACACACACACACACACACACACACACACAAATAATTTTTGAGTTTAGGTGCCACCTTTTGAATGAATTGTTCTTTAATACCACCCTTCCTTTTGCCTCCTTTCTCAGCCCCTTAATGTTTCCTCCTTCATTTATTTACCTTGAATATATTTATTTGTGTACATCTTGAATCCTTTCTCAGATTCCTCTCCCCTTCATATAGACTTCTTAAAGGCTGATAACATTTGATTTTTTTCTTTGTATTATGAGTTCCTAACCCAGTGATTTATATTTAGTAGGGGCCCTATAAATGTTGATATAGATTTTGTCTAGTCTATCATTTAAGTATATATTCCTAGACCCTTAGAGTAGAAAAGTGACTTTAGAACACAAAAGGCATGTGGTAGAGCTGTAAGGAATCTTGGACCCTGAAATGTAATACTTATGTAATGAAAAACAATAAGTAGGAAGGAAATAAGCATTTATTAAGTACCGACTATATGTCAGACATTGTGCTAAATGCTTTACAAATATCTCATTTGATTCTTACAACCACCCTGCCAAGTAGATATCATTATCCCCATTTTACAGTTGAGGAGACTGATGCAGATGTAAACTAAGTAACTTATTTACTGTTATGTAGCTAGAAAGTGTCTGAGTCCAGATTTGAACTCAGGCCTTCCTGACCCTAGCACCAGCATTCTATCCACTATGCTACTTGGCTGATGTTTATAGAACCCCTCAAAATTCTCAAAATACTTTATATTTATTATCTTATTTTGAGCCTCATAATAACTCTGTGGTGTATATAATATGAATATTATAATGGTTCTTTTTAGATGAGGAAATAGTCCCATCAAAGAGAAAGGTCTTACGCATATTCATCCAGTTAGAACAGACCTAAGAATAAAACGTGGAGCACTAAAGAGAGAAGTGATCTGGGAGGGCATTTATGTATCCAATCTTTTTCACATATGAGTAGTCTGAGACTTATTCAGAAAGGTGGCTAAAATCCAGACCACCTAGCTCCCAGGACAGTGCTCTTCCTGGCTTCCTACTATATATTTCTAGTCACCTTGGGAAAGGATAGTAGTAGTGGTGGCAGTAATCATTTGTATCCTGTGTTTTAGAGAGTTTTGAATTTACTTCCTCCCTGCCTTTGCTTTGTCCAGAAGTTAGCCTAAATCAGTCATTTCCCCATGAAATAAAAAAAAGAGGGATTATTCATTAGTTCAGGTAAAATTGTCTTTAGACTTTAATGCAAACTACAGAACATGGATGGGGTTAAACCATTGGCTGATTTTTAATCTTCTAGGCAACACTTTCAGATTGTAAGACTATATACTATAATGTAGAAGTAGTTTTTGAGATTTCTTGAAAAATTACTGTTTTTTTTTAATTACCAGGGAACTGTGAGTACTATTTTATATCCAAATCTCTGTTCATCAGATTTGTCAATGTCATTCCTAAAATGAAGGATCCAGAATTGAGCATAGTATTCTATACATGTCAAAATGATAGTGGGGCATTTTAAAAAAAATTATTGGATGATATTAGGAAAATATTAATTGGAATTGGTATGTATAGGAAAGGAATTGGTGTATATATAGGTATTGTGGGACAATATTAATTGGCATTGGTGTGTATATAGGCAAGGAATATATCAGATTGAGGCTCATGAGTGATAGATATTTTAAGAAAAATCTCAGGACTATCTCTAGAAACCTGAGGGGAGATATAACCATAACTACTCTCTGGGAAACCATGTTCCTAGTTGGAATGTATGTGGGAGACAGCCTAGAGCCTACAAGTCCTACATGTGAAAAGAAAAGTCTAAGGCAAATAGTCCATCTGGATGCCCTATAGGAAAACTGAGCTGTAGATCTTTAGCTCATAAGAGCAGTCAGGTCTAAGTATATTAATTGGGAGTGCTTTGCATAAAGATAGTAGGGAAAAACCATGAAATTTTATGAGATGTAGGGAAGAAGAAGAAAAGAGGATCAGTAACAGAAGTTTGGGGAACACCTCGCTCAACCTTAAGTGTTCAGAAGATGATGAGAAGAAATCAATAGAGATATGAATAGAAAAAGAACCAAGACAATGTGATGTTACTGAAGCCAAGAGAAAAACAGTATATTAGGAAGGAGTGCAAGAAACTACAGAGAAGTCAAGAAAGATGAGGACTGAAAAAAATCCGTTGGATTTGCTGATTTTGAGTTCACTGGTTGCCTTGGAAAGGTCAGTTTTGGTAGAGTGGTAAGAGTGGTCAGACTGCAGAGTTGAGAAGATAGGAGGTGGAAAGGAAGTTGAATATCAAGTGTAGACAATTTTTTCCCCAGGAAGTTTAGTAATGATGGAAAGAAAAAAGTTGGGTCAATAGCTGAATGGGGTAAGAAGGATAAAGTGGAATTTGATGTTGTTTTTAGGATAGGGCTGGCTTATGGGTGGGTGGGGGATGGGAATCAGTGGAGAGTAGAAGAGAGGGTAGAATGACTAGAGGAACAAGGTTCTGGACAAATTGGTTGGGAATTAAATTAGGGGCCCAGAGTGTGTTCTCTTCATGGACAGGAACTGTCTTTTGCCCTCTCTTTGTATCCCCAGTGCTTAGCATAATGCCTGATATGCAACAGGCACTTAATAAACCCTTATTGACCAATTGATTCATATCAGAATCATATGGCCACAAAATGTCAAGGCTCGAAGGGGAAATCAGAAGTCACCTAGTTCTATTCTATAACTTTGTATTTGCTTTGCACCTCTCTTTGGCATGTATTATTTTTCATTAAAGTTACCTTTATATGTGTTACCATAAGCTCAATGGAAAGAAGGAGGGACTGAACTTTGAGTCTTACATCTCCTCAATAGTACCTAGCACAAGTATTGCAGTTTAAATGGATTTAATAGGAGCCATTTATAATAAAAGCAGATATGAACATTTCTGCTAAGTCCTATTCAGATTCCTTGTCTAGCATTTAAGGATGAAAATAGGACAACAAACAGAATAAAAAGGGAAAAGCTCTGCAAAGATTTTTTACAATAACTTCTGTACCATTAAGCTGTCATACTTGGGATGTAACATCACAGTTCTGGGTTACTTAAAAAAGAGATAGAGATAATGCTAAAGAGAACAAAGTAAAGAAAACAGTGAAATTGGACCAAGTATTCATCAAGGGCATCCATGACTTAACAGTAAAATTATGAAGGTATTGAGGAATACATTCACAAAGTGTCTGAAGGAGAGGAGGAAAGGAAGAGCATGGAAAGAAAAAACATTGAATCTTATTAATACCAAAAAAAGCAAGCAAGCAAGAGAACAGCAACAGCTACCAACCCCCGTGCCTTCTTTCCCACTTACTTAAAATATGAGAATAACCTAGTCACTCAGCTAGAGCCTCCTCAGTTAGTAGGGAATAAGCAGGCTTTTTGCTGGTGGCATTTCACAGAAGTCCATACCCATATAATCACGTAATTGACTAACGTGCAATACAGGCTTCTACTGTGCTTATCATTGGTTGATTTAAAAAAAAAAGCTATGAATATGGCAAAACAAAAGGCTGCACTGAAGACTCTCTTATGAGGCTTCTTTTTACACATTAAAATGATAACTCATTGAAAGATATAATAGAGTTCACTTTAGTTCATTCCCTCTGATCATTAGCGCCAATTGAGGAATAAAACAGGCCAGCATACTGGCCAAACTCTCTGAAGGTGTTTTGCCACTGTCATGGAGGGAATGCATTGCAGAGACTTAAATTGAAGATGATGAGATTCTCCAGTTGCTCCTGTCTGTGGATAACATCTTGTTGTCTGCATTAATCCCTGAGATACTGCAGAGCTTTCTCAGAGACATCCACAATCATGTGAAAGAATCTGGTTGAACTATGTATGGGAAAAAAAATTGGTGAAAGACATTGTCTAGAACATAACAAGGAGTTAGATGGGCAACAATGAAACATGAATTCTTAACCTAGAGTCCATTAACTTGTGTTTGTGCTTTTCAATATTTTAATAATTCTTCCAATATAACCGGTTTCCTTTGTGGTCCTCCGTACTGTGCTGTATGCATTTAAAAGCAGTATTCTGAGAAAGGGAGAAGGGAAGCAACAAGCATCTATTGAGCATCTACTAAAAGTGCCAGGGCAGCTAGCTGGATAGCCTAGGGGATAGAGTATTGGGCCTGAAGTCAGGGAGATTCATCTTTCTGAGTTTAAATTTGGTCTCAAACACTTCCTAGCTGTATGACCCTGGGCAGGTCTCTTTACCCTATTTGCCTCAGTTTTTTCATCTGTAAAATGAGCTGGAGAAGGAAATGGCAAACACTCCTATATCTCTGCCAAGAAAACCACAAATGGGCTCATGAAGAACTGGACATGACTGAAATGACTGAATGGCTACAAGTAGTTTACAACTCTGTGAGGTAGGTGCCTATCCCCATTTTACAGATGAGGAAACTGAAGAAGACAGAGGCTAAAATGACTTGCCCAAGGTGACATATCTAGTCAGTTTTTGAGGCTAAATCTGTACTCAGGTCTGTCCTGACTCCAGGCCCAGCACTCTTATCTACTACACCACCAGCTGCCAGAGTAGAGTCTCAGTTGACCCATGACTCCAGTAGACATAATTAGTATAACAAAATATTGAAGATGTCCCTAGGTGTTACCAAATATTAAGAATCCCTGCTATGGAAGGCATTCATCCTTCTACTCATTGTGAATAGATACTTTGAATACACAACAATTTAGGCCTATAATTAAAGTTGAGGAAGAGAGTGGGTTGGATTCCCTTCAGGAAGCTTGAAAGCTCCTTAAGACTCTGTGCTTCTTTCAGAAACAAAGGTCCATCTTTCTACTGTTCCAGTGTTTCAGTATGACTGTGAGTCATGGAGTACTCTAGTACTTAAAGAATTAAAAGTGTGTATCCCTCAGAGGGCAATGGGGAGGAGCCTGGGCACTGTGAACAGGCTGTACCGTGTTCATGTAAGACAGTACAAAGAAACAGAGATGTCATCAAGGAAATGTATGATGGAAAAAAGATGAGGGTGTTTACATGGTAAGAAAGAGAGGTAATGGCAGACAGCCTACTTGCTCCACTGGCATCTTCAGGGTATCAGGAGAAAGCAAGAAAGGCCCACAGCATGCAGACTGAGTCCCGAGTCTAACTTATGATGAGATGTGAGCAAGAGTCACACAGGATGAACAAACCTGCATGGGTTAAGATCTGCATTACTGGCGGGATCATTCACATTGATACACCTCCATTGGTGAGATTGAGAACATGGGTAGTCAAGGTAAAGAGCTAGGTGGGAGTGCTACCCACACATTCCTGTTGGAGCCAGTAAACAGAGACTTTAAATGTTACCATTTGCTTTCAGAATGACAGCTGAGCTTCAGATCTCATCCAGGCTCTATGCCATGGGAAATAAGAAAGAGTCTAAATCAAGAAAGATTAAAATCAGCAAACTTAACAAAATTACAACTGGATGATTAAATCAGAGGAGGGGGAAAACATGCTAAACAAATAAACTAATTAAAATGGAGAGAGTGGAGAGAGGAGGTAGTCCCAGTTTGAATTTAAGGAAACCAAAGAAAGCCCCATGCAACATCAATTAGCCCTATTCTTTTTACTTAGAAGAAATAAAGAATATTCACCAAGCCCAAGATTGTGGGTCCTCAGTGGCAGAACCAGAACACTAATTACAAGTGATAGCTCATTAAAAACCAGTTTTGATTTGGGTGGCAGAGCTTCTAATAGGGTCCCTGTTTTCTCGGGCCTAGCCAATTTACCTAAGAAAACCCCTTAGTACCAGATAAACTCACATTTGTTTGCTGTGACTCAAAAGCATTACTCTATCAGAGCACCTGGGGGAAGGGTACATCAGAATGAATATCTGCATGGATGAAATTCACTTTATAGCATTATGACTTGAGGGCTGGAAAGGATCTTAGAGGTCATTTTGTTCTATCTTCTTTCTAATCCACTGCAGGCATCACTGTATCACACTTGCATCTCTGGATCTCCCCTTTGCATGTGTATCTCTCCCTGATATTACAATTTTTTTATTTCCATATAGTCTTATTAAATTATACATTCCTTGATAGCAGGTCTGTGTCATATTCATCTCTGTAGCTCCATTGCTGTAGAGCCATTGCAATATTCATAGCACCAATGGTCACTATAAATAGATCAGCATAGTGCTCTAGAACAAAATATAACAGACTATCCATATAGCAGACAGAAGTAAAATATTTATTCAGACACCAAAAAAACAAATCCCCATAAGCTGATTCTATCATAGTAGCAAAGCAGTTAATAAACCATAATAGCACAGAGAGCCACACCATCTTTTAGCCCTCCCACAAACCAACACAAGCCTAGCTGATGGCAAACACCAACATTTACTCAGAATCCTGTCTCAGATGCTTCCTCCATGTTTAGCTGCTCTGACTTCCAGCTTCCTATGGGCTCTGCTCTGCCCTTCAGCAAACTCCTCCCACCACAGGCTTTATGTAATCACATTCAGCCTATTAGGAGACAGGGTATATCTTCAAAGCAGGGAAGGTCTTCAAATTCCCTTAGGCTTATTAGGCAGAGAAGATCCTCAAATTCCCATTACCATTACAATTACTCAGCATAAGAGTTTATGCATAGGGTTTCAAACTAGAAGGGAACATTAGGTATTCCTAGATCAACCTTCTAATTTTATAGATAAAGAAATGGAATAAATGTGACTTATCCAAGATCACCCACTATCAGGTATAAGAACCAAGACTTAAAGTCAGTAGTCTGATACCAGATTTAGAGTTCTTTCCTCTATGCTTCCTCAGAGAAAAATTCATAAATGTTTAATATTAAGTTGAATTAAATCACCAAGAGTGGGCCACAATTGAATGACAGCAACAGTAACAATAATCACTGTAGCTGTGAATAGGTCAGTAGATTGTAGCCTAGTAGAAGACCTTAGAGAAACAATTGTTAGGAATATATAAGGAAAGTTTGTAATTAGCATATCAACCAGTCTTTTGCCTTTCTTTGTATCCCCAGAATTTAGCACAGTGACTGGCATTTAGTTGATTTTTTCCCTTTTTCAGAGGGGGAGAGGGCAGGGCAATTGGAGTTAAATGATTTGCCCAAGGTCACATGGCTAGTAAGTGTTAAGTGTCTGAGGCCAGATTTGAACTCAGGTCCTCCTGACTCCAGGGCCAATGCTCTATTCACTGTTGATTTTAGTTGATTCTTAATGGTTGGTTAGTTGGTTATTGTCCTTCATTCTCAAAGAGGACCAAAATGACTTCACTGTGCTAGCATAAAGTTTCAGGGTGTTTGTCTATGACTGATCAGACCAACACAAATTCAGAATGCTCTATCACAGGCCGTGCACAAATAGTCCATGTGAACATTTGGGATGGATTCTCTAAATTCGTGCATCTTGTGTTCCTTTTGAGCTACTTTAGTTCTGCTTTGCTCATAAAGCAGAGCAACTTCTCTGATGAGGGCACACCATGCCGGGTAGTCTTGTGCCAATGTCTCCCATATAACACAATCAATTCCAAAGTTCATAAGAGAGACCTTAAGAGTGTCCTTATACAGTTTTTTCTGACCACTGTGTCAGTACTTGCCCTGTGTTAGTTCCCCATAAAATAGTCTTTTTGGCACGTGTACATTTGGCATTTGAACAATGTGGCCAGTGCATTTGATTTGTCCTCTTTACAGTAGAGTTTGAATGATTGGCAATTCAACTCAAAAAAGGACCTCCATGTCTGGTACCTTATCCTGCCAGTTGATCTTCAGAATCTTCCTAAGACAATTCAAATGGAAGTGATTCAGTTTCCTGGCATGACACTGGTATGCTGTCCAGGTTTCACAGGCTCTAAAAGAAAGTATGGGAGAGAAGAGGTATTAGACTGACTACCAAACTGAAGGTCTACACAGCCATTGTGCTGACCTCATTGTTTTAAGTTGATTCTTGATAAATATTTATTGACTGACTGACTGACTCCCCTTTCACTCAGTGATTCCACTTTTGTCCAAGGTCTTATTACTCCTATTGATTATTATAAATGATACCCAATTGGTTTCATTGCTTTCAGTCTCCCCCTTTCTTCTCCACCTTCAACCCCCTTTGCAGGAATTTAGGTTTCCAAATTAAATCCTGATAGTATCACTTCTTTTTTCAGTGAACATCAGTGGGTTTTTCTACTATATTTTGAAGAAAGTCCAGGCTTTTTGACCTAGCTTTAAAGGACCTTCAAAATCTGGTTCCATCCTGTCTTTCAGACCTTACCTCTCCCAACTCCTTGCTATTCCATGGCCTACGCAAACTTGATTATTCACCATTCTCCAAGAATCCCCACTAAACCTTTCCCATCTTTACTCAATTAACATGCCTTTCCTTATTCTCCATCTATATATATCAAGACCCAGCTTGAATGCCCCTTTACAAGCTTCCTCCTGATCTTCCCACTCAAAAATGCTTCATTCCTCTCCTGCAGTTCCATGAACTTTATTTTTGACATGTAATATAGTTATTGATATATAGATTATTTCCCCTATGGGTTCCATGAGTAAAGGCTTGTTCATCATTTACCCACCACAGCACCCTGCTATACAGTCTTGTTCACTATGATTGTTTAATTCTTTCTTTTTAAAAATTAATCAAGGAGTGAAGGTACTTCTAAAATAGTTATAGATGTTTGAAAACAACTTGTTCTTTTAAGTAGTTTAAACATTACCCTCTTAGTAGGGAGGGAGTAGAAAATGCCTTAGCCTGCCAAAGTAATTTTCCTAAAACTTAGTTTTTATCATGGGGTTGCAAAACCTATGATGGCTCTTTGTTGTGCATTGAGACACAGACAAACATTGGATGTTGATATAAGAGAAATAGCATGTAGCAGAGGACAGAGTACTAGACTTTGACTAAAGAGGAAATGAGTTCAATTCTTCCTCTAATATTTACTAGATGTGTGACTCTGGGTAAGTCACGTGTCTTCTCCCTCCCTCCCTCTTCCCCCTCTCCCTATATCTCCTTCTCCCTCTCTGTCTCTCTCTTCTCTTTCTGCTTTCTCTCCTCTATCCTCTCTCTCTCTCTCTCTGACTTTCTTCTCTCTATCCTCTCTTGCTATCTCTCTCTGTCTCTCTCTTATTCTAGAGCTACTCAATATGTTATTTTGAATCTTACCTCCAATAACTCTTCAACACGAGTTTTTGCTCCAATAAAATCAATTCTATTGGGTAAAATCTTTACTCTTAGCTATCTATGCCTTGGCTCTTTTTGGGCCATTTGGACTGCCCTTCTCCTTCTTATTTATTTAAGTTATACCAGATCCATAAAGATTTTCAACATGTAGTCCATGTTATTAATATAGCAACATATTGGTTATTATATTTATGAAGTGCTTTACCACTTATTTGTAATGTACCTTATATACACAATCCTGTTTCACCTCACAACAAAGAACAGGTGTTATTAGTCTCATTTTACAGATGAGAAAAGAAAACTGAGACTCATAGGGGTTGAGGGACTTGCGCAGGATTACATGGCTAGTAAGTGTCAAAGACAAGATTTGAAACCAAGTCTTCTGGTTCCAGATTCAGTTGTTTTTCACTCTATCATTTCGTCTTGCTGCTGTCTCCTACATTAAGCCTTTAAGGGATATTGCTTTGACTGGCATTGGGTTTTCCTTTAGAATCTTATTCAAGCTTCAATATCCACAGATAAAGGTACTGAGGCCCAGAGAAGTATGCTAGTCCAAAATTACAGAGCTAATATGCAGCAGAACTGGTATTCAGACTCAGATTCTCAGGTCCTTCTTTCTACTACACCAGATTGTCTATTATCCTTAATAATTAGTTCCATGCAAGATAATTCAGTTGGCCAGAGTGTGATACTACAGAGGTCATGATCACAAGCTATAGAGTCCTATATATCAGTGAAGTTTGCTGAAAGGTAAAACTTTTAGGTTGTCATGGAGGAAAAGCTCAATATAGTAGAAAGACTATTTGAGAACAAAGGACCTGAGTTCAAATCCTTACTTTTTCTGGAGTGAATAGGTAGTCATGGGAAAATCACTTTGCTTTTCTGAACACATTTTGTCCTCTGTAAAAGAAAAGGATTGGACTTGAATGAATTTCAAGTTCTGCCATTCTGGAGAGATTGCTAACTGCAACATCTAGAGAAAGACTGTTTGAAACTATGGAGAAAGGACTAAGAGAACTTTTGTTTTCCTCCCAAGAGCCTGAATTTAACTCATCCTGAGTAGGAGATATTCTGCAGAGAAGATATGTGAAAGAGAATTATTGAGAAAGTGGCTGCTATCCTGAGAGAGCTGAATGGTGGGGCTCTATTTCCAGTGCTGAAAAGAAGTCAGCAACTGCGTCTCATGGTTACAGCTAACTCTGACTGTGATCATTCTCACAGCGACACATTGCTGAAATATTTAAGTATTTTTTTGCATTGTTTGTTAATAGAGTCTTGGGGAAAACAACACTTAAGTTGCCTTTCCAGAATGACCATTAAACTGCCACTATCCATCTGATTCTATTTCTTTTTAAGACAGTAAAACTATTTAATCTCTTAGGAAGGAGCTATTTATCGAAGCCAGGATTACATAATGATCTCTGATTCTAAGTCCACTATGTTATAGCACCTGGAGTTGGGAGCATACAATTTAGCACTTATTTATGCTATATTTTGTACTGCTCTCTTATGTTGTTCTTTATATTATTCTTGTCTCCTATTATGGGCAGGTGCCAGGTCTTATATTTCTTATATAGCACTCCCACTTGACCAATCCAATGTTGAGCACATAGTTCAAAAAATACTTACTTGATTGTAGATAAATGCCAGTCTAACCTTTTCCTGAACTATTACAAATTCTAAATTATTAGAGTCTAGACCTCAGTGATCTTTTATAAAGTGTTTTTTCTTTCTGATCTCGAGAAAATTTACCATGTTAATCTGATTCTGTTTGCCTTAAATATAGGTCACCCTCCTAACATAAGGTCTCTTTAGGAGGAGAAAAATATGTGTTTGCATATACACATTGAAAAGTGGTATAGCTTGAGGGCTAACTTTAGAGTCAGGAAGACCTGAGTTTAATTTTTTCCTCTGACACATACTGCAAGTATGACCAAGGATAAGTCACATAACCTCTCAGGGCCTCAGGCAGTTTCCTAGGACTTTAAATTACAGATAAGCTTCCTGGCTGCATTGGTGGAGGCCATTTCATAAAGCAGAGTTCCTTATAGTAATGAAATCTAAGGTTGGGATCATTCCTCTCCAAAAAACCCCAGACAAATATATTACAGGCTCCAGGTGGCTCTGTGTAGAAACTCCCTCCCTGACAAGATGATGAGATGAAGATTGCTACCCGCTTGATGGTTTATAGCATTAGAAAGTTTCCTAGAACATCGAGAATTTAAGAGACTTGCATAGGGTTACATATTTAGTAATTATCAGAGACTAAACTTGAATGCATTCTTTGCTATTCTAAAACTGACTCTGTGTCTTAATCTGTACCACATTCTACCACATACTATATACATATATACATACATGTATACATACATACATACATACAGATATATACACACACATAGATAGATAAATAAATATATTACCTATACATCTACATATACTAAAAACTGTTTTTACCTTGGTGACAAGTCAAAGACATTCAAATATTTTTTTAGTGTTTTTGTTTTCTTTATCTTTGTTAGATCTGTTGTTCCCTTCTTCACTATCTTTTCACAGCACATACTAAGCATGATGACAGACTGATCATAGATTTTTGTAAAAGCCAAATTGAGGTGAATGGTGCTTATATTCAGAATCACAAGTTAACTATTCTCAGGAGCCATAGATGAGGATAGGAGAAAGCATTTTTGAAGAACTGTACAGTTTGTTTTAAGTGAGGAGACAAATGTTCATGCACACACCCACCCACCTACCCACCCACCCACTCACACACATACGCACATGCACACATGCTCACAGCTGGGTGGTCACACAATAGAAGAGGAAATCATTGTGTCACAGAGTCCTAAAGACCTAATTTATGAGGGCCGCCTGGAGCCTGGCATATGTCTGTCTGGAACAGTGGCACCGTGGCTCCCTCAGAACAATAGTGGGGCTGCCCCCTACAAAAAACATGAATCTAAAATCCCAAGAAAGGGAAACCAAGCGTTTCCCTTTGACCTCTGCCCAGTGAGTCAGTGTCGCCTGCTGCAGACAATGCATGGACACAGAAGCATTCAAAGTCCTTTCATCTTTGGCCTTTTTTAGCAAAGCATTTGACACATTTTTCAGATGCAGAACCACTCCCCTCCCCTTCTTCCCAGTTGTACAAGGACAAGCATGAAATCTGACATTCTCTTTTGTAATTTGGAAATGTTTGGGGTTGACCAACCCACAGAAGAAAGGCAAAGTGTAGAGCTTCATGAACTTCCCAGTGGTTCAAGGGGTCCCAAAAATCATCTGGTTCAACCACTCCCATTTCACATATGAAATAGAGATTTTAAGCTGTTGCTAGAAAGTGCTATGCCCAAGGGCAGAAGAAGTAGGATTAGGATTAATATTAATCTCTCTTGGGGCAGCTAGGTGGCACAGTGATTAGAGCACTGGCCTGGAGTCAGAAGGACCTGAGTTCAAATCCAGCCTCAGACACTTAACACAAAAACTAGCCATGTGACCTTGGGCAAGTCACTTAACCCCAATTGCCCTCCAAAAAGCAAAAAAATATATATATATATTAATCTCTCTTCCTCCCAGATTTCTTTAGACTGAATCACTGCTAATTTCAACCCTGGTAGGACTCTTCCAAGATAATAGAAATGTCTGGAAGATGAGAAATAATCCATGAAAAAGTTCATGGTTTTTCTAGTGAAGTTTTATGTATTTCACCCAGATGGACTGATAATGATACCAGGCACTTAGTAAATGCTCACTGAATTGGATTTAGTCCAACACATTGATTTTTCAGAAAAGGAGAATGAGTTCAAAAGAGGTGGCAATTTGCTAAAGGCCACACTGCATATCAAGTGTTCTTTCCATTGTACTATGCTGCCTTCAATATTTTTCTATATAGTGATTTTCCAATATTGTAGAGATGCGGGGACAGACACAAGGGCTTCTTATTGGCTGAAAGCCTTACCCAGAAGCATAGGAAATCATTCAATGGGTCATTCTAACACCATAACCCATAACACTACCCCTACTTGTGCAAGCGTGCTAGACACAGTGTACCAAAACAGGTATTATTTTAAGTGAACACACACACACACACACACACACACACACACACACACACACACCTCCTTTAGGTATTACGCAAACAGGAGTAGTCCAAAGTCCCACACTGTCACTTACATTACACATTGCCAGTTATGTGAGTCCATGTGGGTAGATTTGGGATCTATTTATTTATTTTCGCCCCCCTTTTTTTGGAGGGCAATTGGGATTAAGTGACTTGCCCAAGGTCACATAGCTAGTTTTTGTGTTAGGTGTCTGAGATCAGATTTGAACTCAGGTCCTCCTGACTCTAGGGCCGGTGCTCTATTCACTGTACCACCTAGCCACCCCTAGATTTGGGATTTAAAACACAAATCACATGGAGGGGGATGGTGGAAGAGCTATCTATCACTAACTGTGAGTACTTTCCATCATATTTCCTTCCTGGACTTCGGTTTTCCCATCTTCAAAATGAAGACTAGATGGTCTCTTAGGTTATTTTTAGCTTGATAAGCATATGAAAAGCAATTGTTTGGAAGTGAGTATGCTATTCCAATTATTCTTGTTTCCTTCCATTAGGCAATGGGTAGAATTAGTGGTAGAATTAGTTAGGGGCAGCTAGATAGCATGATGGATAGAGTGCTGGGCTTAGAGTATGGAAGACTCCTCTTCTTGAGTTCAAATTCAGCCTCAGATACTCAGATAGGTATGTGACCCTGGGCAAATCACTTCGACCTGTTTGCTTCAGTTTCCTCATCTGTAAAATGAGCTGGAGAAGGAAATGGCAAATCACTCCAGTATCTTTGCTAAGAAAACCCCAAATGGGGTCATAAGGAACTGGACATGACTGAACAACAACTGAACAACAGAATTAAGGCAGCTTATGTAGGATGCTCAAGAGCTATGCCCAGAGGGACTATGTTGACCCTCATCTTAGGTGAAGCTGTCTATATGCAAAGAACCTAAGAACCTGCTAAATGGAGTTATGTTTGTAAGTGTTGATGGTCATATAGGCCCTTGAGGAATCCCTGAAGCATTGATTTTACCCTCTGATATCTGTGCACTGTTCAATCTAATTCAACCTAATTTAACTCAATTCAACAAGCATTTGTTAAGGTAGTGCCCAAGGTGACATTTTATCTACATAGACAAAGGGAGGGTGGTGACAGATGCATTGGACAGAGCAGTAGATTTGGATTCAGATGACCCTGGGTTTCAATCTGGACTTTACTATGTGCTATGACCTTCATGGCCCCTTCTAGTTCTAAATCTCTGATCCTATGACCTAAGGCATCTTAGGCTGTCTACACTGCTACTGTGAAAAGGTATCACAATTCTCCGATATTCTCCAATATAAGTAAGACAAAGGAGAGGGAAAGACCAATGGGAATGCTTCTGCAGGGTGTTCCAGCACACCTCAGCCAATGCATGATGTATAACTATATAGAGATACATAGCTAGATTGAGTCTTATGTCTAGGCCTCCTGGCTGCTTTCTATAACCTGGAGACCTGAAATAAGCTGTTAATGAGTAATTTCTATAGTGCATGCAGGCTTGCTAGGAGCTTTCCTCAGAATAGCTCTGTGAGATAGGGAGCCCAAGTATTATTTTCCCTATTTGACAGATGACAAAACTGAATCTTAGAGAGGGGAAGGGAAGGAAATTTTCCCACAGTCTCACAGCTAGGAAGTATTAGCATTAGGGCTTTGACTCTCGGCACCACTTCCCACAACCTCTCCATCTTTCCTAAGAAGTAGCACAGGTGGCTCATGGCCTTCACTTATTGTGTGAATTTCCTAGCTGATATTATTAATAGAAACAGGCAAGCATCCAAAGTGGTCCTCTCTACTTCTCTCTTTTCTTCCACTGTCCTTTCTTCTCTTCTTCCTTTGTTTTGGGGTTTGGAGGTCTGTTTTTCTAAGTGGGACAGATATGAATACACAAATCTAGCCATGGTTTTTTCCAGCCCTAAATCTATAATCTTCTAATTCTACAAGGAGAAAAAAGAATATAATCAAAAAGAAAGAAGCTGACACCATTCAGTCCCTTCTATGTGCTTTTCTTGTGGGTATATGTTTTCCAAGTTCTTCAGGCCATTTCCTGGTGCTCAGTTATGCCTGAGTCTTTCTCAGTATTGACAGTACCTATTGGACAGGAATTGGCATTTAGAGTCTTTCAGAACGATATGGAGAGGGCTGAATGTGTTGTGTTTGAATATGTGTTGCTTCCACCTACCCTCAGAGCACCTGTGACCCAGACCAAGGTCCCAGAGCCAAGAAAAACGTTTAAATTGCAGATAAACAAGATTGTTCCAGAAGCAGAGGTTCATAGTCACTATTCTCTTGTGTTTAATTGGGAGACTTTTCATGTTGCTTTTGCTAACATTTTGGAAATGTCACAAGTTTCTGCTTTGTTCAGTTCTAACTCCGTAATTTACTTAAAAGCACTGGCGATTCATCTTGTCGTGTGCGGCACTATTAGGGGCTCACTGAGATGGTGCAGAATTTATGGGAAGTGCCAGACGATTAATTCCCAATGAGATCCCAGAGTTCAGCATATACTCTTTGTGCAGCCTCTTGTGATATGAATAATATGCATATGGGAAAGCCGAGGAGTAGACAGCAAAACTGAAGCTTACTGAAGCTTATTTCTACTGAAGCTAACTTTATTCAGGTAACTGATTCTGATCTTTCTCATTTCAGTAGACATAATTCCATTGATTGTACCTTGAGCTCTCTGGCACTCTGAAGACCAATATTATGTACTAGGCACTGTATTGAATGCTGGGGATACAGAAAGAGGGCAAAAGACCAACCCTGCCCTCAAGAAGCTTACAATCTAATGAGGGAGACAGTGTGCAAACAAATATATACAAAGCAAACTTTATACAAGCTAAATAGGAAATAATTAAAAGAGGGAAAGCACTAGAATTAAGAAGAGTTAGGGAAAGTTTCCTGTAGAAGGTGGGACTTAAAGAAAGTGAAGTAAATTAGTAGTCAGAGCAGAACATTGCAGACATGGTCAGAACCTCTATAGTATTATGTATTTAATGCTGAATTTTAGGTAACACTCCTTTCTAGGAAGAGATGCTGAGAGAATCAGAGGGTAGGGGAGATACCTTGGCAACCGCTATATGAATTCCCAGACACTGCAATTCTATCAGTCATATTCTCATAAGTGAGGCACCAAGATCTTGAGTGGACAGAAAACCCAGGATGACTCTTTGAAAGAACTAAGGATGCTTAACCAAGAGAAAAGGAGATTTGATTTGGGGTGGGGAAAGATATGAAGGTTGTCTTCAACTGTTTGAAGACCAGCAGGTGGAGTTAGCAAGGGGAATTTATAAAGCTTCAATATAAGGGGGAAAGGAATGCCCTCCCACTTTTTTTAAACAATTAAAGTGATTTTAAAATGTAATGGACTACCTCAGGTGGGAGTTAATTCTCCAAGATTGGAGGTCCCTAGACAGAAACTATATGATCAGTTTCTAGAGATATTGATGAGGGGATTCTTGTTGATAGGCAGTTGGTTTTGATGATCTCTATGATCTCTTCTATGTTGGGTTCCTAATTTAATTTTAATGAAATACTATATTCAATTTCCTCAATAGAAAATAAGAATTATCATACCTATCATACCTATCATACCTGCCCCACAGGTTGTTTTTAGGCTCAAATATGTGCCCTTAGGCAATTCATTAGCCTTCCATTAGCCTAAGTTTGCAAATATTGAAAGTACATTTTTGTACTTAGAGGTAGCATGGTATCATAGAGTAGGCATCGGACTTGAAATTAGGGAGGTCTGGATTCAAATTCCAGACACATACTAATGATATAGGTCAAGTCACTTAACCTTTCCACGATCCAGTTTTTTCATCTGTAAAATGGAGAGGATGGACTTAATGGCTTCTAAATTCCCTTCTTGCTCTAAATCTATGAACCTACATACTAGGACATCTCAATGGCCTCTTCTAGCTCTAACATTTTCAGAGTCAACTGGCTCCCTTAAATCCTACTATTTGTAAAGTGGAGATGATCCTGCATCTCCTTGCAGGCTAAGCCAGAGCAATCTATGGCAGGTCTTACCAAGCTAAAAATCATTCTAATGTAGGCCACCACTTACTACCTGTCCCATCTTGGTCAAGTCACTTAACTCATATAAAGAGGATGGATTAGATGTCTTCCAAGGCCCCTTCCAACTTTAAGTCTATGAGCTTATGATGTTAGGAAATGTATGTCTGTTACCTTAATGGAATTGTAACTGGAGAGGAATGCCTGGGATTTTGCCCTGGGGAAACAAAAAAGTAATATAGTTATAAAATGAATCTCCTAGGTGACCCTCCCTTCCAACCTTATGTAGCAACAAGCACCCTAGCATATCCAGGATGACTGCTAGCACAGGTTCTTAGATCTGCTTTTCTAAAGGAAAGCAACTCAAAATGGGTTAATAATCTCACTTTAATCAAACATATATCATTTACCTAGTTCAGGGGAAAAAGTCAGCACCCTGAACTTCAGAGAATACAAACAGAAGTTACAAGGAGACAAAAAATATACAGGCAGAGAAAATACAGAGAAACAGATCTGGCTTCCAGCTATCTGACCATTACATCCATACCTAGTCAGTTACCAGAGAGGGAAGCACCAACATCTGGGTTTTCAAAGCCAGGGGGCTTGACAGCTGCCCAGAGTCTTGTCTGGCCAAATCACACAACTCTTCCCAAAGTGAGCCCCAAAGCAAAAGCTCACATCAGGGTATATATAGCCTTCTCCTGGGTCAGAGAATGTCACAACCCTCTTGACTCACAGCCCAATCACAGAGTAGCAAGGTGTGGGCCTTCCTGAAAAACAAGCCTTGTGCCACAGGCTCCATGTGACCACATTCAGCCTATTAGGGGGCAGAGTGTATTTTCAAATCAGTGAAGGTTCTCAGATTCACTTAAGCCTATCAAGGGGCCAAGGGCCAGGGAAGATCTTCAAATTTCCATTACAGAGTGAAGCTCAAATGAGATTATATTTGGTTTTTGGAGGGGGTAAGGCAGGGCAGTTGGGGTTAAGTGACTTGCCCAAGGTCACACAGCTAGTAAGTGTTAAGTATCTGAGGTTAGATTTGAACTCAGGTCCTCCTGACTCCAGGGCCAGTGCTCTATTCATTGCGCCACCTAGCCACCCAATCCTTACATTTTATTTGACCATTTTCTAGGTACCAGGCAAAAGAGTAGGCTGGACTAATAATGACTCCTAGTTTTTTTCACTAATTACTATAAATGAATAAAGTAGGGAAAATATGAATTGTTTTGAAGTATTGCCTTTGGGAGATAAGAGCCTAGAGAGGAAGAATTTGCTGTGGTGGCAGCAAAGCGTCTGACCACCAAAATAAAGACAAAAACAAAAGCAAACCCTCCAACATTTAAATGATAAATTATACCTCATTTTGTTATAGGATCGTTGGTTTAAAGCTGGAAGGAATCTTAGACATAGTCTAGTTCAGGCCCTTTGTTTTTACAAACAAGGAAACTAAGGTCCGGAAAAATGTAGTGACTTCTCTGCAGTCAACAGGTAAATGGTAGAGTTGAGATTTGAACTCAGTTCCTCTGATTTCAAATCCAGATGCTGCCTCAATGCTTCTTATAATCAACTTTCATTTTGCATGTCCATGAGAAAACCTTCAAAAGAAGAAATTGTTTATCTGGGGAGGAGTTTCATTTCCAGTATGTTAGCTTAGTCAGGATTGTGGTGCAGAAATGTGACCTTTTATATGTTCTGGGTATTCAGCACATGTTCAGCAGTGTTACTAGTAGGCAGGCAGACAGGCAGAAAGGAAGGATAAAATAGAATAAAAGAAAGGAAGGAAGAAAAGAAGGAAGGAAAAGAAAGGAAGGAAGGAAGAAGGAAAGTACATTCTCTTGTTTTTCCATTTGCATTTCTGAGTGGGAGGGGGAGGGCAGTGTTTTGTTTTCTGAGCAGGCACATGAGCTGCTCGCTGATTCCATGAAATTCTGTCCCAGTTTAGCACCTGCAGATCCACCCAGTATTTCATCATGCAGCATTTCATGGAGAACTTTGCTCTCTGGGTAGAAGTTAAGCCACAAATTAGTGAATGCTGTTTTCAGGAAAGGGCGGATTTGTTTTATGCATAATGGAGGCACTAAGAGTTTGGTGGCCTATTTAAAGCACCAAGAGTTTGGGGTGGCCATCATGGCTAGAGTTTGGACAACTGTAATGAACCTGATGTGTATTGTTGCAATTGTCCTTGCCCATGATACTCCATGCATTCAAAGTGTTAACCGTTTCAGGAAGTGTTATAAAAGTTGGTGTCCCTGCCCTCTCAGCCTCAAGTTTCAACCAGTTCCAGTCACCCTCCACTTATGTATCAAAGTGACCTTCCTAAAGCACATGTCTGGCCATGTGACCTCCCCTCCCAGCCCCTTGCAATTGACTCCAGCAGCTCCCTATTAGCTCTAGGATCAAATATAAAGCCCCCTTTTAGATGTTCAAACCCAGCCTAATAGCATCTTCATACCTTTCCACTCTTTGCATACCTTACACCTCTCCACCAGTGACATTGTCTACCTTGCTGTTACTTGGACAAGTATTCTACCTCGCCCTGTTTAGAATTCTCTCCCTCCTATCTGCCTCCTGACTTCCTTCTAAGTCCCAACTAAAATATTATCTTCATCAAGATGCCTTTTTAACTTTCCCTTCATGCTAATGCTCTTCCTCTGTGATGATTCCCAATTTATCCTGTATATACATATCTTGATTGCACAAAGTTATTTGCATTTCATCTCCCCCATTAAAGTATGAGGTACTTGAGATTAAAGGCTGTTTTTATTTCTGTGTTTGTTTGACTTTTATATCCCTGTCTTTAGCATCATCCCTCGAACACAGTGGGCACTCAATAAATGCTTGTTGACTGACTGAACTCAAGAACACTCTCTATAGACTTAATTAAACTGAATAGCACTAATAAGGAATTGTCCTGGGTACTATTATCCCCACTTTATTCCTAACAAAATTCAGAGAAACAGAAATTAAATTATCTGACTCAAATCACAAAAGACTTTGTTGGTGACACTTGATATATTGTGTCTATCTGGCATTCAATTGTTTTTTAAGTAATAGGGAGATTGTAAAGAAATGAATGGGAAATCACAGCATATAGAAGGTCAGCAATGGAGGGGAACTTAGAACAACGAATGTTGAATGTCAAGAGTTACAAGGGACTTTAAGAACAAAGAACACAGAAAGTCAGAGGTAGAAGGTGCCACACAATACTGAATGTTTGAACTGAGAGGGATTTGAGAATGTAAAATGCTAGAGAGCAAAGGTACCTTACAACTGAAAGAAAAAAAAACAATTCAGATGTTGGGAATGGATTCTAGGCATCTGGTACAACTACATCATTTTAATAAAATAATGATATGAAATAAAATTTTAAAATAAGTTGAGATTATAGATTTTACTTTAGAGAAAAATAATTTAAAACTTAAGATGTTCTTAGGTTTGAACGTAATAAAATAATTCTTATTTGTGCCACTTCTTCAAGAATCAAACCGATTGCTTGTCCCCCCTCCCTTTCAGCAAACAGTGTTTCAAAACTAGAGTATTGCCAAACCTCTGGTAACTTTTGAGGCTTACTGCCACATAGTATGGGGAAAGAATGACTAAATAACAATTTCTATGTAAAAGAATAGATTTATAAATTCAATATGAATAATTTTGATATGGCAATCTCACCAAATCTAATTAGGATACATTAACAGAAGTGTAATGTCCATAAGGAGACAAGTGATAGTTCTGCTGGACTCTGCCCTGGTCAGACATACACAGGATTCCATTTGAAAACTACTTAAAAGCACCAACTATGTGTGAGGCTCTGTGCTATTCTTAAGGCCATGACAGTTATATAAGGGCTAGGGATGGGGTAGGGAGAGATGGGGAGAAGGATATAACAAATAAACAAAAAAAGTGAAACAAGTATCATAGCATCATAGATTTAGAAATGGAAGGGAACCATAGTGGTCTCCTAACACATTGCTATTATTTTATGGATGTGGAGACTGAGACCCAGAGAAGCTAAACTATTTGCTAAGGATATGTGGTAAGGTAAGAAAAATCCAGACAAAGTCCTGTAACAACACTAGAGGAGGAGATAACTTTCAATTAAGGGAGAATCAGATAAGACTTCCTAGAAGAATGGTACACATGATACACCATAAAAAAAAGATAAGGACTATGCCAGATGATGATGCAGAGGCATGAGGGTAGCAGGCTAGAACCAGGGAATATGCCTTTCTGCCGGCAAAGTACCAGGTATGTAGGTGCTGGGTAATTATTGACTGACTCGATTGGTTGGTGGTTATGTTGTAGTGGGGATATCTTTTAACTATGGGTTGGATTACATGACTGCTGAGGTCTACAAACTCTCAGTAACTATGACACTGTAATAAAGCTTTCCTAGTCCCTCTCTCTGCCTCACACATCATCTTGTTCCCTTTTTCTACATCACCTCTCTTTTTGGAACTTTAAAAGCAGCATTTTTTAAAACCTCATATATGCCCCAATTTATTGGAGCTTTATCATCACCTCACCAATTCTCAGGCCCACTTAAACCAGAGGTTCTTAACCCAGGGTTTGTAAATTTATGTACACACACACACATACATATACATACATATGTATGTATATATATATATATATATATAATATGTGTGTATACATACACACATATACACAATATACACATATGCCCATGCATACATGCATATGCATATGTATATTTAATAACTATTTAAATATAATTTATTTCCTTTGCAACCCTGTATATGTATATTTCCTGCATTTATTTTCTTTTATTGTAAGAAGGGGTTCAGAGCTTCTTCACCAGTTGGCCAAAGCAGTCCTTGACACCCAAAAAAGGTTAAGCATCTGTGATCTAGGGTTCATACTCTTGGTTCATACTTTTGGTCAGGGATAGAGCTGGGATTTAAGTTCAGAACCCCTAATTTAGACCGTATATAGTCTTCCCTGCAATTACATTGTTTTTGACTCTGACCTTTCCATACTGATTGCTTAGAGTTGAAGAAACTGCTAACTGACCATCCAAAGCTTCAATTGTAGCCCCGTATTTTCTCCCAGCTTTCCTAAAAGGAGAAGCTGACTTTCCCAGGTCCCCCACTTTCTCCTCTTCCCCACTAAAAAATGAACAATACTCTGGGTGTAAAAACAAAAAATAAAATAAAGCCTCCTCAGAATTGCTGGGAATGATTTCTGTATGTTTTGGCTTGGAAACAGAGGAATGGAAGCCATGACCTCTCAAGGTCGCCTTCAATCTTAGGACTTTATGAAAAAACAAAGGAACAGTCTTTAAAAGTGATCTAGCTACCAGAGGTTACAGGAAGCCCAGAGAGCTTCCCAAGAGAGCCCACCCTGAACTCAGCTGCCTGTTACATTGAACCTTCTCCCACAGCATTCTTCTTTGGGGGTTCTGACCAGGGTGCACAGGTATTCACTCTCCTTCAGAGTCAGCCAATAGACAGCAGTCCCCAATCTGGCACCTTCTTTAAATAACACTGGCTTTTTCATGTTAATTTATTACAACCAGTTTTTACTTGCTGTGTTATCAGCTCTGGGAAGACAGAGTTTTCAGTTAGTTTGAGTCTGACAGCTGATTTGTTCTGCATATCTCTCTTAAGTTTGAGCTCTGGGGTGCCCTGAAAGTAGTCACAACGACTTCCTGCCAGGAGCCCCTGAGGCACCAGCTAGCCAGGTGCACATTCCTTCACTTAACCTGGACCTTTCACATCACCTCAAGTATTTCAGCATCTGAAAGCCCTGTGAGAAACTCGCTGAGCTGGTTCCCTGGATAACATCCCAGCTGCTGGGTGCTAGGTTTCCACCTCTCACTCAGGATGCAGGTAAACAAAGCAATCTTCTTCCTCCCCACTCCAGAGAGCCGATGTTCACTCTGCATCGGTACAGGAGCATGACTGGACTATATAGGGAAATCAGAGAACTCAGAGTTCTGAAGTGCCCTTAAGGTTAGACAAATAGATGGCTCCAGATGAGCTGGAAATGGGAGAAACAGGCCTGCCTGAAGCTCTCTAGAGACAGTGATTTTCCTGGTGCTATGCGAATAACAAAGAAAGTCTTGAGTAAGTGGAAAATTGTGTGGAGTGCATAGTAAACCAGTAGCAAAGGTCTACTTTTTGCTTGAGATATAGTGTGTGTTTGTCAGTATATACATATATGTGCATATATATTATATGTAGCACATACAGTGTATATATATTATATATATGTACACACATATACACACAATTTTATCTTGATAGTTTTGAAATTCCTTTTTTGAAATAGTGAAGCCTCTTTGGTTTGGTAGTTTTTTAAACTGGGCATAGGGTTTTATTGTAGAGAAGCATTTACTCTTTTACTATGATAATTGAGAGAATAGATTAAGTATTTACTTATATCTAGGCAGATAGATTGCCAGAGATAGGGAGAGATAAGAGATACAGACACAAAGACATACATTCAGGAAAAGACAGAAATACAAACAGTCATGAAGGCAAAGAGAAACAGAGAAAGGAGAGGGGAGAGAAGAGAGAAAGGAAAGGGTACTAAAGGAGGATAGGGAGAGAGATATAAGGGGAAAGAAAAGGAGAGGTGAGAAGGAGAGAGAAAGGAGAGAAGATAGAGAGATGAGTGGGGAGAAAAGGGGGAAGAGACAGAGAGGGAGAGACACAGAGACAAAGAGAGACAGAAAGTCAGACAGAGAGAGGAAAGAGGAATAGGGGAGAGATAGAAGAGAGAGAGATCCAGAGACAGAGGTAGAGAAACAGAGATCCTCCACTAAAGTGCAACTCTGTTACCTCACCATAATAAGGAAATGATCCTGGGTTCTCAATTTAATTCAAATGAACAACCATTAATTAAGTGACTACTATGTAGTCACTTAACCTAGGTTAAACACCATGGCAACGGAGAATGAGTTAATTCAGATACTGCCTTTGGGTTCCACCTGGTAACATTGTGGCTATCATTCAAGAACTGGTCTTGTGTCAGCAAAGGACCAATGTAAAGAAGCTCACAAATAAATACAGGAATAAATGAATGAATGAATACACAAATAAAGTGTGTGTGTGTGTGTGTGTGTGTGTCTGTCTGTCGGTCTGTCTGTCTATCTATCTCTCTGTCTATCTACCTGTAGTTGGACTGGGTAACTTCTAAAGTCCTTTTCAGTTCTAAATACAATGTGATTCAATTCAACAAGCATTTATTTTCATTATTATTACTTTGCACAAAGCTTGTGCTAGGTATTGGGGATGCAAAGAAAAAAATTTCAAAAAGATCCAAGCCTTCAAGGAGCTTAAGTAGACTTGTGTATATTTATGTATAGGTCCACATCCATATATGTATATATAAATATATATATTATTCCTGCATATGTAATCTATAATATATGTATATATCCTGGATATTTATATACATATGTAAATAATAACATAACTATATATGTCCTACATGTGTGTCTTACTAGGTTAATTCCCAAATACTTGATGCATTTTGCTATAAAATTCAAAGGTATTTCTCTTCCTATCTTTCTCTTCTGGTATTGTTAGGGATAATAGGACCATTGAATATTTCCCATACTTGGCCACCATCTCCCACCTCCAGTTACTTCCATAGGCTGTCTCCTCCCAGACTGAAATTCACCCCACCTTAAAATCTCTATCTTCCTCCAAGACAGCTCTGAGTCACTTCCTTATATTAGATCTTTCCTGATTCCCTAATTTAAGTACCTTGAGCATAAGTACATTTTTTCTTTTTCTTTTTCTGCATGCCCAGCACCTAGCATGAGCTTTGTGTAAAGTATGAGCTTAATAAATGCTTGCTGATTTGAATCAAATTGTATTTAGATTTGGAAGGGGTCTTAGAAGTTATTCAGTCCAATTCTACTCATTTTAGAGTTGAGGAAGCTGACTCCCAGAGAGGTTAGTTAAGTCACTCTTCCCAAAGGTTACAGGAGTGTCAATGGTATTATTGGAACCCTCTGACTTTAAATCTAGTGCTTTAATGCCCCCTTCTCTAACTACAAAGTCCAAGGAACACACAATACACAAGTTTCCCCTAATAGGAAATTATCCAGTGAACTCTGATAAACCCTAGGAGATTTAGAGATCAGCTGATGACAAGAAGCCTGAATGGTGTTGGGTGTGGCTCACTCTCAAATGCTAAGTAGTACAGTTGGACATCCCTTTGGAGCTTCTCTGGCTCTCCTCCACATCTCTTGGTAGTTACATCTCTTTAGATTGTTCCACATTGTGTGTGATTGTGGGGAGAGGAGGTTAAGGACTTCACTTGGGGAGCAATCATGACTTCTGGCAGCTTCCTGTTTTACCTAATCATTTTTGCTAACCAAGGCTAAACTCACTTGTTTCTATATAGCTAGAAGAACTCAAGGGGTATCATCAGTACGCTTTAAGTTTCAGTAGCCTGGGCAAAGCTCCAACCACCTAAACCTAGTTATGGCTCTGTGGATTTGTTTCTCTGTTACTCTCTCCCCCAAATTTGGTCTTTTGATTTGCAGCCTCATAGTCAGATAATAAGACTGATTTTTTTTTGCTGATTTTTGAAAATTCCATTCCAGGGTACATAATCTTTCATTTCACATTTGGAGACAAGCTATAAAAGACAAATACCCTGGAAGAGTGATCAGACACTGGATAATAGAAGAGTGTAACTAGAAAAGATCTTAGGGAAATAGGCCATGACTCTTTACCCATTTTGTATAGAAGGAAACTGAGGCTGAGGGGTGAAGTAATCTATCCAAGTTTGCACAGCTGGGTGGTGGTAAAGCTGGGATTTAAGCAATCATATTCTAAGCTAACAGTTCTCAAAGTGTGGTCTTCAGACCCCTTGAGGTCCTCAAAACCTTTTCAGGGGGTTCATGAGAGCAATATTCATAATAATATTAAGACATTATTTGCATCTTAAAATTCTCCTTTTCCCAACTATATATTTGAGACTGAATTTTCTTCATATATATTTCAACCAAAATAACATATTGCAGCAGATTGAATGCAGAAGCAGCTACAAGAATTCAGCTGTCTTCTATTGACAGACATTAAAGAGATTTGCAAAAATATGTACAACATTCCCACTCTTCTCACTAATTTATTTTCTGCTTTGGAAAATAATTTTTCATAAAATATATATTATTTGTGTTAACATAGAATGGTTTAATTGTTATTTTTAAATGAATTAGTAAATATCTTTAAATTTTTATCAGTTTTAATTTCTAACATAATAAGTATCAGTGGATAAAATCCGCATAAACAAAAGTTCTTTGGGGAGCCTTAGTAACTTTTAAAAGTATAAAGGGGTCTTCAATAAAAATTTAGGAGTATAAAGGAGCTCTAAGACCAGAGTTTGAGAATTGCAGCTCTAAGTTATTGATGTTTCCTCTTGTTTGATGAAGACTCAGGCTGTCATAGGCAAACCCTCAGGCAATTCTCTTCTTTATACCTCTAAACCTCCCAATATCCTCTCTTACTTTTTTTCTCCCTCCAGCCTGGCTGTCACCCACCTTGCCAAAGCTAACCCCATTCACCTATTCATCCTATCTCCTACTTTTTTTTTCTACATCTTAGCTTAACCTTACCTTCTGTCTTGTATTATGAATTATTCTGTCACTACTGTTCCTTTTCCCTAAGACTACAAACATGCTCACATCTACACTCTCCCACAAATCCTTAGATATTAACTCCATGCAAACCTATCTCATTACTTTGTTGTCATATCTGATATTTTTTCTTTTTTCTTTCTTTCTTTCTTTCTTTCTTTCTTTCTTTCTTTCTTTCTTTCTTTCTTTCTTTCTTTCTTTCTTTCTTCTTTTTTTTTTGGCTTTTTGGAGGGCAATTGGGGTTAAGTAACTTGCCCAAGGTTACACGGCTAGGTTTTTGTTTGTGTGTGTTAAGTGGCTGAGGCTGGAACCAAACTCAGGTCCTTCGGGCTCCAGGGCCGGCACTCTACTCACTGCACCACCTAGCCGCCCCCATATCTGATATTTTACAATTTACAATTTAGAGAGTTAGGTCTTGAAATGAGGATAAAAGAAAAAGGGGGAAAATCTGAATCTCTCCAAATTGTTGGTTATTAATAATCATTTCTCTCAGCATCTGAAACAATTACAATTTAATTATATTTGATTTTTGGATCCAGATTCTTTCTCTCCTACCACCCAGTGAGAAGGCAAAATCCATTATAAATGTAACATCATGCAAAACAAATTCTCACAAGACAGAGAGACAGAAAAAGATATGCTTCAATATTTACTCTGATTCTATCAACTTCTTTATCTGAAGGTAGTGCATTTCATTATGAATTCTTCAGAATTGTGGTGGGTCACTAGGTTGATCAGGGTTACCAAGGCTTTCACTGTTGATTATGATTATGATATTGCTGTTACTTTGTAAATTTTTCTCCTGGTTCTGCTCACTTTATTTTGTATCAGTTTAGATAAGTCTTCTCAGATCTTTCTGAAACCATCCTGCCCATCATTTCATATAGCACAATACTATTCCATTACGTTTATATACCACTACTTGTTCAGTCATTCCCCAATTGATGGGCATCCCCTTAATTTCCAATTCTTTGCCATCACAGAAGGAACTACTGTTGTATGTACTTATTTGAAGAGGACTGTTTGAGGAGCAGTGTGAACATGAAAATGTCAGGATGGGAATGAAGATAGAAATATCATAGAGAACTAAAAGGGAGATTTTCAGTCATTTTTTCCAATCATGTTCAATTCTTTGTGATCCCATTTGGGGTTTTCTTGGCAAAGATACTGGGATGGTTTGCCATTTCCTTCTCCAGCTCATTTGACAGATAAGAAAACTGAGGCAAATCAAGTTAAGTGACTTGTCTGGGGTCACATGGCTAGTAAAGTGTCTGAGGTCAGATTTGAACTGGGAAAGATGAGTCTTTCTAACTCCAGCCTTGGAGTTAGGCCTGGCTGTTCTAGAAGGGTGACTCCTATGTCCAAACTATTTTTCTCCGGAGTCTGTGGAAAATTTTTCTGATGCAATGGAAAGGACTCTGGAATTGGAGTCAGTAGATCTGTATTCAAATTTGAATTTATAGAATGAATAAGGTTGAAGTAAATTACTCCTAATGTTCCATTCATCTATAAATTTATTATCTAAATGGTGGAGTTTTGGTACTCCCTCCCTCCCCAGGGTTGTATAATTGAATTGAATTATGCAAACAAGGTAGAGTCAAACTATAAGATGGGAACTAGGTAACACTGCTTGTGAGATACTCCTTAAAGGATGTGGTTTAAAAAAATCTAATGAACAGGTAAAAGATGGGGCTAGACCTTGCTAGAGAACATGATTGTTCTGATAAAGATATGATAAAGATCTGAGGGTTCTAGTGGATTGTAAACTCAATATGTTGGACATATGTGGTGGCATGGCAGCCAAGGAAAATGTAATTTTTCAGATGATGGAGGGTCTGATCCTCTGATTTCACTATTTGTAAAGATCACTTGGTGAGGAAATACCTTCTACCTATACAGATTAGCTATTCAACTGTAACTTTATATTATCTTCAGGAGTAGTCTCAGGTCCAAAGAAGAGAAGGCCTTTCAGGTGAAGTGTTTCAGATGCTGAGAGAAATGATTGTTAATAACCAGTGATTTGGGGAAACTCAGATTTTCCCCTTTTTCTTTTATCTTCATTTCAAGACCTAAGTCTCTAAAGGTTAAGCTAACCTTCTCCTCTATCCAACCCCACCCACATTGGACAGACATGGTGCTCCACTCTGGTTTGGATGGGGATAAATTCTTTGAATAGATTGCCCAAGGGGATTAGTTTAGAAGTAGATGACCTAATCAAAGTTCAGGTCCAGCTCCTCATTGTAATTTTCATTCCCTCATTGTTAACCAATAAGGGTTGATTGTCAACCTGATAACTTTCCTCTTCCAGAAGGACATAATAAGCTGTGAACTGCTTGCTGCCATGATGGTCTTTGGACTAAGAGAGAGATCACCAAATGACAGTCCTTTTATTAAAATGCTGCCATTATTAATAAAATGAATAAATTACCCAGAAATTATGTCTCTTGAACCTTTTTAAGTGTCACTCTTGACATCTCTCCACTACAGTGTGGAATATAATCTCTCAGGCTGCATTAGAAGATGAATCATGTACACAAGTGGTCCCACTCTATTCTTCCATGGTCAGGCCACATTTGGAGCACCTAGTTCTGGGCACTAGCCTTCAGGAGGGACATTGACAAGCTACAGCCCTTCCAGAGAAGGGTGATCCCAATGGTAAGGGGTCTTTGAAGCAAGGCCACCCAAGGAGCATTTGAAGGAACAAAGGCTGCCTGGCATGATAGATGACTTCAGTTATCTGATGGGTGATCCAGTGGAAAAAGGATTAGGCTTCATTCTGCTTTGCCTCAGGACCCAGAACTAGGATGAATGAGGACTATTGCATAAAGGGACAGTTCAGCTTGATATAAATAAAAACTTTAAAAATTTCAACTGTCTAAAAGTGAAATGGGCTGCCTTCTAAGGTAGCACAATACAATGAAAAAAAGCACAGAAGACTTGTGTTCAAATCCCACATCTGTCACTTACTATCCATATGATCTTGGACAAATTACTTTAACTCTTTACTCCTCAGTTTCCTTATCTGTAAAATAAAGGGTTTGGACTAAATGTGCTCTAATTAGGCCCCTTCCACTTCTAAATCTAAGCTCCTATCAGGTAATGAGTTCCCCATTACTAGACATCATCATGCTGAGGATGCATGATCATTATTGTGGGAGCTCATTCAGGTAAGTCTTGGACAAGATGATTCCCATGGTTTCTAACCACTGTTGGATACCGGTACTCTTTGTAACCTATCTGCAGTTTTGCCTGGCCTCCCACATAGAGGAGCCCTGAATTATACTAGCTTAAGAATTACCAGGGGGAATCTATCATTGGGGGGGTGGGAAAGTGGGGGAGTTGGTTTGTAAAGAGTCATTTCTACTTTAATTTTAGATTACAGAATCACATTAAACTATAAATACATGTAAATACCTCATGTTCATTTCCTGAGAAAAACATGTTAGTTTATGCTCACAACTGTTTTCTTTTTAAAGAAGCTGTAAATGCCAGGGGCTTGATATCTGAATCCTTAAAATCTGACTAGCTAATTAAAATTTTTTTTAAAAAAAGGAACAGTTTATCTTTAGTTCTTTTTAAGGAAACATTCAAATATAGACTGATTGTTTAAACAAAGACAGCTGGTTCATTTCAAAGGCAAAAACATCACTGAAAAAGAAGTTCTATTTGAAAGTTGATCAGAGCTGTCATTTTTTGAAAGAAAAGAAATTGATTTTTAAAAATTCATCCCCTATTTCAGTGGGAAGGTTTGTGAACATTTCTCCAGTATCTGGAGATTTCAATGGGTTGAAAACATATCTAGGTTTTATTTTGGGATTCAGAAACTTATACTAATATCCATCTTCCTAAATATAAGTGGTGACCTTTGTCACAAGTAATAAAATAATAAAAGACAAAGGTGCTGGGTTCCAACCAAAAGACTAAAGAAGAAATAAATCTGTTTATAAAAGAGAAATGATATGGGATTCAGAATAATTATGCATCTTAGTTTATGATAACAATAATAATGTTGGTCTATTAAATACTGACAAGACAGCAAGACACATCTTCATGAATTCAAATCCAGTCTCAGATACTTAATAGCTGTGTAATACTGGGCAAGGAACTTCATTTTGTTTGCCTCAGTTTCCTCATCTGTAAAATGAGCTTGAGAAGGAATGGCAAACCATTCCAGTGTCTTTGCTAAGAAAGTTCCAAATGGGGTCACATGGAGTTAGATGTGACTAAAAAATGACTGAACAACAACATTATGATGCCATGGCTAGTATTATATAGCACAAACTTGGTATCTTTATGAACTAATATTGACAGACCCATGTACTTTAAACAGAAACTCCAAAATATACATCAGAATTGTTGTAAAAACTAGAGAATCACCACAGACAAAATATCATCTGTAATTGCCCAAATATAATATTGATGGCCCCATGCAACATTTGAGAAAAATATTTTTAGTAGATGTTGCCATATTAAATACTCACAACCTCTGGTCTGTTTGGAGTGGAAAAACTCTCAAAATATAGAGAACCAGATGAAAAAATCCAAATCATGTGAGAACTAGATAAAGTCGTTCTTTCTGCTACTAGAGATGTCCCAAAGATGTTTTCAGTAAGCCTATAGAAAGTGGGCTTACACTACAACTTTTTAATTCAATTCCAAAATGAATTTATTTAATCCATCACCATAATAGTCAGTCAATATTAAAATTAAAAATACCAATAGGATGGCAACTAGTTCCAGGATAAATTCTCTCTAAAATCTATCTTCTATATCTATATGAAATGAGTCATATCTATAATCAAACGGATGAGATTTATAATACTGAGGTTGATAATTTAGATTTATGGAATGCTTAATTTAAGCTATGTACAAATGTAACCTCCATAAAGTCAAGCAAAATCCATATCATTTTTTCTATCAGACTCAGCATCTATTACAATGCTCTTGACACAATGCTTAATAAGTGTCTATTGAACAAAAGAATGAATATTCACATTGCTGCTCCTCTAATAAAGGTTTTCACTATACTATTATCATCAATTGACTATGAGACATTTCTACTTGGATATTCCATTTTTCAAACTCAACATATCCAAAATGGAACTTGTTATCTCTTCCCACCTTCCCCCAAAGACAATTCTCACCCCTATCCCCTTTCTGTGTTTCTATTGAGAGAACCATCATCTTTCCTATCACCCAGATCTGAAACCTTGGAGTCACACTCACAGCTCTTCAGTCTCCCTTCCCAAATCCAGTCTGCTGTTGGCAAGTCCTGTCAATTTTTACCCCCAGATAATCCCTCTCCTCTGTCCTCTTCTTTCCATTCCCATGGTCACCACCTTAATTCAAGTCCTTGTTAACTCTCATATGGAACATATAGCTTCCTAATTGGTCCTCTTGCTTCAAGTCTTTCTCCCTTCAATGTTTATATTGTATTTATTTCATTCACAGTCAAGCCATGTATAGACATGTCTCTCCCTATAGAATATAAGCTCCTTGGAGTAGAGACTCTTAATTTTGTCTATGAGTTTTGGCTCCTATTACAGTGCCTGTCATAAAGTCATTGACTATATAAATGCTAGTTTAATTGAATAGAATTAAAGCCTTCTGTATATTATAATAATCTCCTGAAACTGCACTACATGCCGGATTCAAAGTTCAGATAAGACAAAGTCCCTGATCAAATAAAACTTATGTATAGGATCAAAGGAACCTGGAAGGAAATATGAAAGTTACGCAATCCAATCTTCTCATTTTTCAGATGAGAAACTGAGGCCAAACAAGAGTGAGAAGTTGAGTAACTTGACTAAGGTCACACAAGTAATAAAGAACAGTATCAGGCCTAGAATTTTGTACCCCAAATTCAGAGCTCTAGTCATTAAGTCATAGTGACTCCATACAGCTTCAAGTGTTGCAAACAGCCAAATCACTCTTGTTCTTGTTGATGCTCTGCTGCTACTGTTATTATTTTAGGACAATTTATAAACTCTGCAGAGGGTAGCTAGGTGGTGCAGTGGATAGAATTCCAGGTCCGGAGTGAAGAAGACCCTAGTTCAAATCTGGCCTCAGACACTTATTACCTGTTTGACCCTGGGCAAGTCACTTACCTCTATCTGCCTCAGTTCCTCATCTGTAAAATGAGCTAGAATAGGAAATGGCAAGTCACTCTAATTTCTCCACCAAGAAAATCACAAATGGGGTCACAAAGAGTTGGACATGACTGAAACTGAACAAAATAAACTCCATATACTTTCTCATCTTTCCAACCCATCATACACACTTGAATTTGGAGTCAAAGGATTTGGGTTTATAGTCCATCTCTGTGTGAGTATCAGTAAGTTGCTTTATCTCTCTGGGTTTTAATTTTCTTTTATGTAAAAAGAGTGGGTCAAATTAAATGTTCTCTAGGGCACTTCTGAGCTCTAAAGCCTAAGATACAAACTTGCCTTCCTTATAAATATCACTCTTCTCAAAATTCTTTAAAAGCTCCCTATTGTCACTGACTAAAGATGAAAAATCTTTTAGTCTGTTATTCAAGACCCTCCTTAATCAGATAACATCTTACCTTCCTTGACTTATCTCATACTACTACTCTCCAGTTGGTCAATACTCATATCCAAAGTGGACTGTGAATCCAAAAGATGTTGATAGGCTAGAAAATTAGATTGAAAATAATTAGATTTGGGGGGCGGAGCCAAGATGGCGGAATAGAAACAGCACTTCCAAGGTGTAAAAGGGGACTCTGAACAACTTCTGGAGCCCCAGCACCAACAGAACTACACAGAGAAGCTAACCTCCCACTGAGGAGAACCCAGCAGCCCTGCAGGGAGAAGCAAGTGCAGTGGTCTGAGAGCGGGCAGCACAGTGCGCTGGGAGCCAAGCCCAGGACCACAAGAGCAGTGGTTTTAGCCCCAGGGTGGCTAGGCCAGCAACTGGCTGGAGGGACCCCAGAACACCAGCAGCTGGGGCGATTCCAGAATTATCAGCACAGATATGCCTAGGACAAAGTGAGAGGTTGGTGCCCTATGGATTTTGGGACCAGTATTTGGGGAACCCGTTGGCTTCCTCCCCTGGGGGCGAAAAGCTGCTGAAGAAATGCGGCACAGAAGCCATTTTGCAGTGTCAGTGGAGGCTCTAGCTCCTGGTCTGAGAACTGTAGGGAGATCCAGCAATCAGTCTGGGGGTTAATCGCTATTGCTTTAAACTGCCTGGATCTGGATTGTGGTCTGGGGGAGGGAGGTTTGGGGTGGATATCCATTTTTCCAGAGTGGGTGGAGGCTTTACAGAGGCCACCCAACCTGTGGAAGTTGTGAAGACCCCGACGTTCGGGATGGAAGCTCTCCTGTCTGGTGGCAGAGTCCTACTGTGGCAACAAGCCCAAAAATTAAGTAATTAAGTGGCAACATGCCTAGGCAAAAGAAAGAAAATAAACAGAAAAGTTCAACATTGGACTCCTATTTTAGGGGCAAAGAGGATCAAAGCATGGAGGAGGACTGTGAGGTCAGAACTCCTGCACCAAAAGCCACAAATGAAAATACAAGCTGGCTACAGGGCATAGAGGACCTCAAGAAACAGATAAGAGAAGTGGGGGAAAATTGGGAAGAGAAATGATAAAGATGCAAGAAAAGTATGAAATGACAGTCAACAGCCTGACTGAGGAAAATAATACCTTAAAAAATAGACTAACTCAAGTGGCAAAAGAGGCTCAGAAAGGCAATGAGGAGAAGAATGCCTTAAAAAGCCAAATTTGCCAGATGGAAAAAGAATCTCAAAAGCTCACTGAGGAGATTCATTCCTTCAGAGTTAGACTGGAGCAAATGGAAGCTAGTAACTTTATGAGAAATCAAGATGCTGTTAAGCAGATCCAAACAAATGAAAGAATAGAAGGCAATGTGAAATATCTCATGGAAAAACCACTGACCTGGAAAATAGATCCAGGAGAGATAATTTAAAAATTATTGGACTACCTGAAAGCCATGATCAAAGAAAGAACCTAGAAATCATCCTTAAAGAAATCCTCAAGGAAAATTGCCCTGATGTTTTAGACCCAGAGGGGGAAAAAGAGGTTGAAAGGATCCACCGATCACCTCCTGAAAAAGATCCCAAAAAGAAAACTGCTAGGAATATTATAGCCAGGTTTCAGAACTCCCAGATCAAGGAGAAAATACCACTAGCAGCCAGGAAGAAACAATTTCAATACTGTGGAAACACAATCAGAATAGTACAGGACCTGGCAGCTTCTACACTGAGGGATCGAAGGGCATGGAATATGATATTCCAGAGGGCAAAAGAGCTGGGATTGAAGCCAAAGATCACCTACCCAGCAAAACTGAGTTTCTTGTTTCAGGGGAAAATATGGTCATTCAGTGGAATAGAGGACTTTCAAGCATTCTTGAGGAAAAAAACCAGAGTTGAATAGAAAATTTGACATTAAGACACAAGAAGCAAGAGATGCTTGAGAAGGTAATCAAGGAAAAGAAATCAAAAGGAACTTATCAAAGTTGAACTATTTACATTCCTACATGGAAAAATAATAACTGTGTCTGATGAAACCTTTCTCATTATGAAAATAATTGAAGAAGGGTATGTGGGCATATGTTTACAGGTATACATGGATAGAGGGCACAGGTTGAATTTGTTGGGAAGGGATGGTTCTTAAGGGGTGAAGTTAAGAGGTGAGAGAGGAAAGTGGCAAGAGGAGATGGTGAGAGACAGGGTAGGATAAACTATCTCATGTAGAAGAGGCAAGGGGAAGTAGTTGCAGGGGAGGGGAAGAACAGGAAGGCAAAAAGGCAAAAGCATATTCTCATTGAAGTTGGCTCAAGGAGAGAATCACATACATACTAAATGGGATATCTTACCCTGTCAGTATTGAGTAGGGGAAAGGGGGATGAGAGGGGGGATGATGGAGGGGAGGGCATTTTGGGGGGAGGGGAGGTTGGAAGTACCCACTATCAAAGAGGGACAGGATCAAAGTAGGGAATGGACCAGGTAGGAGGTGAGATGGGTGGGAGGGAAATATAAGCAGTCTTTTACAATATATCTACTAGGGTAATGTTTTGCATAGCTATACATGTACAACACATACTAAATTGCTTATCTTCTCAGAGGGAGTGGGTGACAAGGGAGGAAGGGAATAGATCTGAAAATTGAAGTTTTAAAATTAAATGTTTCATAAGATGTCCAGGCATTGGGGCTCAGAGATTCACCTTGCCCTAATGGCAAAGTCGAAGGGGGTATGGGAGAAGATAGGGCAGAGAGCAGATTGGACGAGGGGATATCTTGTGGGACTGCTATTCTGGGGTGGTGGGTAGGGAAAAATGGGGGATAAAAATTGCAACTCAAAATTTGGTGGAAATGAATGATGTAAACCAGAAGTTAATAAAGCATTTGTTTAATAAAAAAACAACAACAACAACAAAAAGAAAATAATTAGATTCAATCTAATAAAGATAAATGTAAATTCTTAACCTTGGGCTCAAAAGATAAACTTTCCAAGTACAAGATGGGTACCATGGTTAGACAGTGGTTTATCTGAACAAGATATGGGAGTTTGAGAAGACTATACATTCAACATGAATCAACATGATATAGCAACACCCTCCTTCCCCTTCCATCCTACCCCAACATTAATGAATTCCTAGGCAATATAAAGACATGGCTTTTAGGAATAAGGTAGTTATTGTACCATAGTAAACTGCTCTGGTCAGAGTATTTTGTTCAGTGCTGGCACCACAGCTTAGAAAGGGGACTGATAAACTGGTGAATGTCTGGAGGAAGGGAATCAGCATGGTTGAAGGGTTTTTGAGTTCATTCCATATAAGGAATGATTGAAAGAATTGAGGATGTTTATACTAAAGAAAAAAGAAAACTCAGAATGAACATGATAGCTCTTTTCAAGTATTCAAAGGATTGTCCTTTGGAAGAGAGATCAGATTTGTTTTGTTTGGCCCTAAAGGGAAGAATCAGTAGCAATGGGTGGGAAAAAAAAAGACACAACAACTTTCTACCAATTAGAGATATCTAAAAATAGACGAGATCATGGTGAGTGATCTTTTTTTCAGAGGACTTTAAGTAGAACTGAATGACCATTTATTAATTATGTTGTAGTGGGTATACTTTGAGGGACTAGGCTAGACTAGAAGACCAATGAAGTCCGATTGCCCACCAAGTCCAACACAGATACCATCTTCTTCAGGCAGCCTTCCCTGGGCTCCCTAACTGATAATAAGACCAGCTTTCAAACTTCATGTGACACCTTCTTTGAAAGTCTCTTACGTACCGATTGTGATATTACTTCATACCACAATCACTTGTGTATGTTCTGTTTCCCACTGTTTGCCTCCTCTCAGAGCCTAATATACTGCTATGTACCTAAGAGGTATCTAAAAATATTTCAGAATTTTAGTTAAATTGGATTATAGTCTTTAAACACTATAAATACATTATCTTGTTTTAGCCATATGACAACTTGATAAGGTAAAACCATGCAAAGATAATTATGTCCTTTTTAGAGAACAAAACTGGAAATTATAAAAGTTAAGTGACTTGTTCACAGTCACACAGTTAACAAGAAAGAAATGGAGCCAGGATGCAGGTGTACATCTTTAGATTCCATGAAACAACTACAGAAATTTGGAATTTTAGGTCCAGTCAGGGAACAAGGAGATGGTTTACTGTCAAATGATCATAACTTTAGAATTAGAAAGAATCATAGGAGTCATTAATTCAACTTCCCCCATTTTACATATGAGGAGACTGAGGTCCAGAGAATTTAATTAACTAACCTAAAGTCACCCAGATTGGAATTTTGAACTCAAGTCTTTTAATTTCAAGTAAAACATACTTTCTTCCATACCACAATTCCTATCTTATACATGTCCTTGAGGTTTGTCTTTCTTGGTCCCTGATAGCAGAAAAAGGAGCCAGGAGTAACAAAGAAGCAGATTTATTTTGAGGGAAGGAAAAATGATCCAATAAATGATATCCAAAAGAGGAATGGGATACTTTGGGAGACAGCAAGTTTCTCCTCAGTAGGGGTTTTTTTTAACAAATACCAGATGATACCTTTCTTGATACATTGTAGTGGAAGTACAGGACCACAGATTTAAAGCTGGAATGGAGTTTAGCGATGTCTATTCCAATAGCTTTATTTTATAGATGGAGGAATTCTTGTTCTGTGCAGTATAGACTAGATGACTCTGAGCTTCTGTGACTTATTCCTACTGAAAAACAACAACAATGATAAAGAGAACAGACAATAGCTCAGATGTCTAGAAGATAGAAAGGAAGCAAGGAGGAATAATTTAATAAGTGAATAAATGAATGGATGACTGAATGAGAAAGCAATTATTAAGTGTAACCTTGGGCAGATAAGTGGCACAGTAGAATGCCAGGCCTGTAGTCAGGAAGACATGAGTTCTAACCTGGCCTCAGATGCTTCGTAGGTAGGTGATCCTAAGCAAGTCACTTAACCCTTTTTGCTTCCATTTTCTCATCTATAAAATGAGCTAGGGAAGAAAATGACAAAAAATTCTAGTATTTTTGTTAAGAAAATCCCAAATGGAGTCACGAACAGTAAGACAGATGACCGAAAAGACTAAACAACAACATTTAGACTCAGAATTGTCTAACTCTTTGTATTGTGCCCTAAGTTCTCAGTACAGGGTCTGGCACATAGAAACTTAATAAATGCTTATTGATTGACAATTTTTTAGATGCTATGCATTAGAGATACAAATGCAAAAAATTTGACTTCCCAGTCCTTGAGGAACTTATATTCTAATGGGGGAAACAACACATGCAAGAGTTATGACCAGCAAAAATAGTTTGGGGCTGGGATGACACAGGGATAGTGACTACCATAGCATAGCCAATTGACACAAATCCTTTCCAAAAAATAATGGTACTGTTAATTTCATTTTTGCTCCCCAAACTAGAGGTATGTGGAAAGCAGACTGAAGATAAGTACTAAACAAACAAAAATGCCATAGGAGGACCATGAAGAATAGGCAATATATGAAGTTAAAATTTAGGATACAACTACTACCCCAACTCCAGACTTTGCAAGTGACCTCACCCAAAGAAATACTAAGCATGATGCCAATTAAACTGGTCATTCATTTCATACCTGTGAAATCAATTGGCATGAAGCTACTCCAATGCAAGGAATAACCAGCAGTTCAAAAACTACAAGGGACCCCTCTGTCTAAACCTAAGTTCTGACAAGCTGCCTCCCAAGGGAAAATAGAGTATTGGTCAGGAAACTTCCCTTCTAAAGTCCCATCTTTGTGTCCTTTCCTTACCACATAAAACTACCAAATTCTATCCCATATCTGTATAACACATTGTATCTGTCCACATAAGATCTGGAAATCCTTTTCTAATCTCTTTCATTAGACTCTGTTGTCCAGATCATTCACTGTAAATATTTATACTAACTGGTGAAAATGGGAGATGGGTGTGGTGTAGAAAGACATACATGAGTGTATGAATTTACCCTGGGCAAAGGACACTGCCAAATCTGAGCAGGAAGGATAGTTTTACACAGCTGGAAGAAAGAAATCAGCATGGTTACCTTGTTTATTGTATTGTCTTCCGAAGAGTTTAGAAACTCCTTTATCTGTTAAATACATCTAAATGGACTTAGGCAATCTTCAAGGAAACATGTAGGACTCTGTGCAAAAAACATTGTTTAGAACTTTTGAAGAGACAGGTTATACAGCTGATTGGACATGGAACAGTGGAGCCACTATCCTGTGAACTCGGCCTCCCCCCCATTTTAGGTTATTTGTTAGGTTACATGGTTTATTTGAATATTTATACATGAGTTATTTGAATATTTGTTAGGTTACATGGTTTGCCATAATGGAGCTTAGATTCTTTTATTGCCTACATGGCAGAAAGTGATAAACAAGTCTATTCTTATTAATAATAAAGCATACACAAGGCCCTCAGAGTGTTTATAATATTGGAGTGGTGGGAGGGCACAAGACACACATAAATCATACTTATAATATAAAAAGGAACGCCTTAAAGAGGCTTAAAATAATGTTCTATGTGAGAAACTAAGGGAAAGGTTTTTACTAATTGTGAGGTGGGGGTGTGCAATGTAGAATAGTACAAAGAATTCTGGATATAGATTGAGGACCTAAGTTTGATTAGTTTCCTACCTGTAAAATGGGTAGAGAGTGGATTAGATAACTTCTAAATTTTCTTCCTAATTCTAGATTAATAATGCTCTGATATCAGGGAAGGAGTCTTGGAGGAGCTGACATTTTGATTGGGTTTTGAAGGAGTAGTAGACAATATTCAGCGGATAAGGAGATGAAGGGGGGTTATTTCCCAATGGGCATTCTATAGATAATTGTCTGGAGAAAAGAGAATGCAGCTTTAGGGAGGGAGGGAGGCAGGACAGAGGGTAGCTGAACCACAGAGCAGAGGGAAGCAGAATCTTGAGATGAAAATAGGAAAGGTACAGTGGTACCAGATTATAGGGGGCCTTGACCATTAAGCAGAGGATGTTTTTCAGAAGAAGAACAAAAGACCAGATCCATGTCCATGGAATTATTTCAGCAGCAGTGTGAAGGCTGGATTGAGTGGGGAAACTGTGAATGAAGGTGGTAAGACCTTTAAAGAACCTATTACTACAGTCCAGGCAGGTGATAATGAGAGCCTCTACTCAGATGGGGCAGATTTCTGGGAGTTGGGATGGAGACAAGTTGACAACCTTATTGAAGAGCAAAGGGGAGGGAGATGGTATTCCACACTTGCCAGAAGAATACAGATTTTCCAAAAGGTGCCGTGGTATTCCACACTTGCCAGAAGAATACAGATTTTCCAAAAGGTGCCGTGCAGTATCCTAAATGATTGCCATTGTCAGGATAAGAGGAGCAGGGACGGGTTTGAATTCCAGCTGAAGAAGGCAATAGCTTTAGAGCGAGGATAACGGGGAGGAATGATCTAGGAGGACCTTTTCCCTCAGCATCACAGGGAGTAGAGCTCATTGAGATCATTCTCTCTGTCTTTTGTTGTTGCTGCTGTTCAGTCACGTCTGACTCTTTGTGACTCCATCTGGAGTTTTCTTGGCAAAGATACTGCAGTGGCTTGCCATTTCCTTCTCCAACTCCTTTTATAGATGAGGAAACTGAGGCAAATAGAGTTAAGTGACTTACCCAGAGTCAGACAGCAGGTGTCAGAGCCCAGATCTCAACTCAGGAAGATGAGTCCTCCTGATCCCAGACCTGGAACTCGATCCACTGCGCCACCTAACTGCCCCTTCTCTTCATTTCTCAGATTGGAACATTGAGGCCAAGGGACGTCAGGTCATTTTGCCTAAGTTACATAGGTAGTTAAATGTGAGGTTTTGACTTTCAAACCCAGGTCCCCTGCTTCTAAATCTAGTTCTTTCTCCTGCTCCCCACTACAATCACCCCTCAGCCACATATTATTGAATATGCTCTGACAGATAGGGAAAAAGCTAAAACCAGCTGTTTCTTACTCATGGCTTTATTGAATGAATTAGGCACAAAGGACACAGGAGTTCTTTGTGTAGTCCTGGGAAGGAAAATATCACAGGATTTCTGATACATGTTAAAGATGGAACTTCAGAGTTGAGGCAGTTTCTTGGGGTTGGGGTCGGGTGAGGGGTCCTATACACATCCTGTGGTGTTTTGTTTGTGTACTTAGATATTGTGGAGAATAAGCAAGGACTGTTTGAAAGGATAGCACCACCATGAGGCCACCAGTGTCTGCATAGAGACAAAGAAATTGTTCTATTGGAAAGGAAAAAAAAATCTGTCAGAAGGGTTACTTGGTGTCAACCATCAAGTAGCTGGCTGAAGTGCTATTTCTCCTCCATGCTTTTTCAGAAGTTGTGTGTATGCATGTGTATGTGTATTTATATTTATTTGCATACTTATTTGTTTTGGTATTAACAAAGGCAGCATGGTATAGCAAAGGGCATTCTAAGCTTGACAGCAGGAAAGTTTGGGTCTAAATCTCACTCTGACATTCTGATAATGGACAACTTCTCAGAGCCCTCATTTACCCCTCTATAAATATCTACAATACCTACTTTACAAGGTTGTGCGGCTTAGATGAGAACATGTAAACTTTGAAAACTTTATAGCACTTTAGAAATGCCAGTTATTTTTAATGATTATTCATGAAGAAGTGTTGATATAATGGAAAGAGGACAAGGATTAGAGTCAGTAGTGCAATGGATGGGGCTCTGGACCTGGAATCAGGAAGATCCGAGTTCAAAGTCAGACTCAGACATTTACTCCCTCTGTGACCCTGGGCAAATCACCTCAGTTCCCTCTTCTGTAAAATGGGCATAATAATACTGCCAATCTCCCAGGATTCTTATGAGAATAAAACAATGTTTGTAAAAAGCCTTGCAAATATTAAGTGCTATACAAATTATTATTAATCCATCTGAACTTGGGCAAAACACTTCAGCATACTGCATCCCGGTTTCCTGATCCTTACCTACCTCAAGAGGATGGAAAGCAGGAAAATACTGTAAATTCTAAGAGTGCCAGAAAAGGCGAGGTGAAGGGCAGCACCTGGATCCATCTCTGAAATACAAAGGGAGTGGAACCATGCTTCGAAGCAGTGCAGTTTCCCTGTTGTATACATAAACTTCCCATCTCTGCTCAGAATAACGGCCCAGCTTTGTAAACTTTCTCAGCAGCTCCCAAAGTGCTTGGTAGAGGCATGTCCGGAGGGTACCCTAAAGGCGACTCAGCCCCTCGTGGGGGGAATGCCTTGAATTAACCGAATTCTGACTTCTGAACCCTAATTGCTGTACCTAATTGCTGAACCCTAATTGCTGTGTCTAATTGCTGTACCTTTTGGGAGCCCTGGCCCTCAAGTTTCACACTTGTGGCTCAAATTGGCTCTCTAAAGCGAGGGCACATTAATCTGTAAAATCATTTCTTCACAGGTTAAGAGGGGTTGTGGGCGGTGGATAATGCCACTCCAGGATCCCAGACAAGAGCTCTCAGTAACCCTTGTGCAAAGGAACAGGATGTTGGCAGCTGAACTGTTAAACCTGTCTCTGATTATTCTTCCTTTAGATCACGCTGATGTCACCAGAGTAATTTGAGCCCAGAGTCTTTGCACTGCCTTTAAATAGCAGCCCCGGGGATGAGTTTTCTCCAGCCTCTTTAGGAGAGCCCAATCTAGCCAGAGCCTCTGTAGACAAAAGCTCCAAAAAGCCAGCCAGCCTCCTCTGCTACCATGTCTACTTCGCTGAGAGTAAGCCCATCCGTCCACGGGTACCACTTTGACACCGCTGCCCGAAAGAAAGCTGTGGGCAACATCTTCGAAAACATAGACCAAGAATCCCTCCAGAGGCTGTTCAAAAACTCTGGGGACAAGAAAGCTGAGGAGAGAGCCAAGATTATCTTCTCTATCGACCAAGATCTGGAAGAGAAGACCAGAGCTCTGATGGCCCTGAAGAAGAGGACCAAAGACAAGTTGTTTCAATTTCTGAAACTTCGGAAATATTCGATCAAAGTTCACTGAACGAGTAAAGCAGGAGAGAATGGCTTGAGAGGATAAGACCATTTAAAGAATGAAACTGCATCTGTGAGAGCCTGACAAAATGCCTCCTGCAGCTGCCCGACAGCCTCGGGTAAGGACCTCCAAGCCCGGGAACCAACTGGCTGTAATTGACTCAGACTCATTTCACACACTGAAAAGTTGCCGGAAAAGGAGGCAGAAACACTCCTGGAAGCCGTGAGCAACTCTCCCAGTGGGAAAGGACTGTTGTGGGTGTCCAGGGGAAAAGCAGATTCTGCCGGGAGGAATGCCGGTGACAGCCAGAGACAGCAGGAAGAGGTATCTCTATCCAATATCACTTGGACAGATCCCCTGGGGCAGTGGCCTGAGTTTCAGTCTGAACTTTTTTCAAGGAGCCGGGGGAAGAGTGAATGCCACACGTGTTTACAGATTTTTTTTTGTTGAACTTTGGGGAAAAAACAAACCCAACAACAACACAACAAACTGCCAAGCCTCAAAGCTGTCTGTTGGAATGGACATTAGAAGATCAACAATTGATCGTTTTATTTGCATTATTGAAATGCCTTAAAAAGTACACACCACGTGGGTGTGAGTAGAAACTCTAGGGACTGCCTAAAATGGCTTCTTCAGAGCTGTGCAATTATTTTGTCTTGCTCTTCCGATCTATAAAGTGCTTTTTTAAAAAATACATATATATGTTTCATACTGGTTGCACAAAAGTTAAAATAATTGAATGAAATACTGTGAAAGTCTGTTACAGATTGAAAAGAAAAATTTAACAAATGCTAAACTTTGCCATAGTTAAAGTTTCATAGATACTGCATTTTAATACTAGCATTTGATAATTACACTCAAAATATTTTATAAAGATGCAATAGTTTCTATAATTTATTGTATGTGAAAAGTGACCTGCAACCATAATAAATTATTATAAATGTAGCTGATTTTTGTCTTCAGTACTTGATTCTTAAAAGAACACAAAAGAGGATTCTTTTGAGTGCAATAATCTTTAGACAATTGGCTCTTTTAAAAATGTACTTTGGGGGCGGGGGTGACTTTTCAGTAGCTGGCAAGCTTAGTTCCCAGCAAGTTCTTACATCATATACTCAGGAAGTTTCTCTGTCCTCAATTGCATTGAAAGTCTCATACATAATCACCGAAATTTTTAGACTGAATCACTAGCTGTTACTATTCCTACATAAATTGTAGCAGATCTGTAAAAATAGAATCATGGAATCTTGGAACTGGAAGAGGCATTTTCCCCCTTTAATAGCATATGCAGAAAACTTTGTGTTTTGGGTTTTTTTTTTTTTTACTGCAACATATTGATAAGCATTTATTTTCTCCTTAATAATTTATCTTGTGTTTAAAACAACCCTTTAATTATGAGCAGAGATACATTAGTTATTAGGCTTTTGCCATTAATGTTATAAAAGAAATAATTCCTTTTCTTATTCCCATATAAAATGAAAGGAGACAGGATACTACTCTGGCTGTTATTTCTTTGTAGGAAGAGGTTAAAAATTCCTCAGGAGTTCAGCAACCCAGAAGTCCCTACTGATGTTTAACTTTTGGCCATAAAAAAGATTCCAGCTAAATGGTAAAGTCCTACTTAATAATAATTGATATTTATACTATATTTCTTATTATACACTTTTTTTACACATACTAAGCTATTTGATCCTCACAATAACTCTGTAACATAGATATTATTGCTTTTATTACTCCCCCCTCCCACTCCACCCCCCACTTTAGAGATGAGATAATTGAAGCTTGGAGGGCTGAAAGAACAAGCTTGATGATCCCATAATAAGTAAATGTCAAGTAAGGATTAGAACCTAGGTAATTCTTCCTGATCCCAAGTCCAACATTCTATCTACTATATCTCTCTGCCTCTAAAAACAGAAGTTCCTACATTGGAAATTGTTAGAAATATCTTAGCCATTCTTCAATTTTTTTTTTTTATTTATAGACTAGCAAGCAACAGGTGAGCAATTTAACTGAAAAAGCATCATAGAATCCTAGGACTAGAAGGATGTCAAGAAGTTATTTGACCTTGTTCCCCTCCCCCTATTTTTGGCAGTAATAGTAGCTAATACTTATATAGTGCTTTAAGATTTGCAAAGCACTTCACAAATATTTCACTTATTCTTCATAACAACCCTGGTATGTAGGTGGAATTATTCTCACTTTACAGATGAGGAAACTGAGGCAGAAGGCAGTTAAGTGACTTGCCCAGAATTACACAGCAAATAAGTGTACAAGGCAGTATTTGAACTCAATTCTTCCAGACTCCGAGGGCTCCATCCACTATTCACCTTTCCCATAATCCCCTGCACACAGACCATAAACAAACCTTCCTTTGGAAGTCTGCCCATTCTGCAGGCACATTTAAAATCTCCAAGGATACTTATATAGAAGGCTGGTCAGGCATATAACCTAACTTCATCCAGGAAGTTGCATAATGTCTTACTGACTTTCAGTGGAAAGTCATGAGTCAGATTAACACATATCATCCTTGAAGGTTTTGGGGACTCCACCAATGCTGAGTACTGCCCTGGGGCTGAGCCAACTGTACCTCCTCAAAATGCCATATTCCTCCCTTTTCTTTTTTGGTGTCCTCAGTAGGTCTCAGGTAGTTCCTTAGCTTCATTTATCATAGGGACTGTTCTATTAGTCAGTCTTCTTATTTATATATTATCCTAAATTCTTAATAGCAAATATGTAGCAAAATCAATTTTTTTTTGTCCTGGGGGGGGGGGGGAAGCAGGGCAATTAGGGTTAAGTGACTTGCCACACAGCTAGTTAAGTGTTATGTCTGAGACTGCATTTGAACTCAGGTCCCCCTGACTCAAGGGTCCAAACTCTCTTCACTGAACTATCTAACTGCCCCACAAAATATATATATTTTTTAAATTACTGTATCTGGGGCAGCTGGGTGGTGCAGTGAATAGAGCACCAGCCCTGAAGTCAGGAGGACCTGAGTTCAAATTTGACCTCAGACACTTAACACACACAAAAAAACCCCAAACTGGCCATGTGACCTTGGGAAAGTCACTTAACCCCAACTGCCCTCTGAAAAAAGCAAAAAAAAAAATATTACTGTAGCTTCATGATAGAGAGGAGAAATAAGGACTCTCTTAATGATGTATTCTTTATCTTTCCACCTCATAGGAAAAGGGTGTGGGCTAGTATGATTATATAGAAAGGCTTTTTTAGCAATCAGGACTACTCTTTTTGGCAGGACTGCATGAAGGAGCTGTCAAGAGTAGAAAGGATAAGCTTTTTCTTCTTAGCCACCCTTTTGAAGCCCAGGGCTTTTTAGCATTTAAAAAAAAACCTTATTTTTAGCATTACAGCAAATAGAGGCAAAGAAGACTAAAGAAACGAGTGCATAATACTCTCCACCAGCATTGCATAAAGAGTCAGAAGAGCAACTTCTAGTTTTGACTCTGCCACAGACTGATTTGACTCTGTGTGGCTATGGGCTAGTCATTGAATCTCTCTGAGCCTCAGTATCCCATTCTGTAAAATGAGGGAATTAATTCTGGAGTCAAAAAGAGAACCTAGGTTCAAATCCTGCTTCTGGTACTTAAGAACTGTATAAACTTGGGCCATTTTACTAAACCTCCTCAGGCCATAATTGCTTCATCTAGCAAAAATCTGGCTTTAAACTAGATGGCTTCTGAATTTTTTTCCAGTTCTGTGTCTATGACACCATAATTTCTAAGGTCTATTCCAGTCCTAGCAATCTAATAAAAGTCTAAGATATAAAGGACTCTTGCATGCTGAATATAAAGATTTTTAGTGTTGATTGGAAATAAAAAACTGGAATATAAGGGACTAGAAGGCAGTAGGGTCATATTTCACCATTGGGCTATTTTAAAGGTACAATTTTATTTAACCTTTTCCTAGAACTGGTTCATACAAATGCTACTACAAATTTCATAATTTAGAAAGTTGAATGACTAGATGGATAATAAGCAGTTAGGCATAGAGCAGTGGTTCCATAGAGTGGTCCAAGAAACATTTGTGAGTTTGAGACCATGGTCCAAATAGTTCATGGTAAAAGTTCTCTGATGGCACATTAAACAGCAAATAATTAAATAATATGATGAGTAGTATATTAGTATATTAAATTATCCTGGGTAAATACCATGAGTAGTATATTAGATTACTCTGGGAGATCACAGCATATCTTTTTGTTGTCATTGAAAAGGATTTAAGAAACAAACAAAACATTGGGAACCACTGATCTAAAGGAAAGAATAGCTACATATACCAGTGTAACCTTGGGTAAGTCATTTCTTTACTCTAGGTCTGTTTCCTTTTCTGTGAAGATGTTGGGGTTAGCTTTTCCTTAAGGTTCCATCTCTATGATGTTTTTGAATAAAAGTCTTCAGTAAGCCATCAAAGACTATGTGATGTCACATAGATTAGCTGAGTTGAACTGAAATAAACAATTGGGACAGAAGCCAGGCAACATGGTACAATGGAAATATCACATCTGGAGTTAAAAGACCTGGGTTTGAATTCTGGCCAGCCATATTACTTTTTGACAATGTCTAACTCAATTTACTTCCCCAGACCTCAGTTTCCTCATCTGAAAAATGCATTGGACCGAATGATTTCTGATTCCTGAGGTCCCTTTCACTTGTGAAGCAATCCTGAGAGCTTGGGCTTGTGCTTCACAAGTGAGCACTAACTGTCATAGCCTTCAGCTAACAGTTATTTCAGATAAATGCATGATAAGCAATGTTATAACTTTAACAATTTGAGTGAATGAATGACTGCTCACTCTTACATGAAATAACAATTTGAAGAAGAAAAAAAAACTTTGCAAACATTTCCCTCCCTTTACATTAAGTAAGAGAATTAGAGACACATGCAAATATTTTACTTCCTGAGCACTGTGATAGGAGTAGTGATATTGTCAGTGTGGGAACTCATGTTCCCAGGGCAGATTACAAAACTCACAATGGTGTGAGAATGGTTACAGTTGAAAAACTTGCCACCCTGCATCCAATCTGTCGATGAGCCCCTCTGCACTTAGCCAGACTCTTACTGTCATAGGGGACACATTTTCAGTCTGGGATGGCACATTCAAGCGTGGTAGGATGAGCTAGATTTCATTCCAATAATAAGAGTCTTTGAAAGATCAGGGTCACTTCTGTTCTACAATGAGGCATCAGAGAAGGACTTAATTATTTCAGCTTACATGCATTTTGTACACAGTAGTAGCAGCTATGAGATAACAAATCCAAATAGCCTTGGAGACAATGGGCTAGGAATCAGAAGAATGGGGTTCTTATCCTTGCTGTGACTAATACTGTGGGACATTGAGCAATCATAGCTCTTCCCTGTCCCTCAGTTTACTCATATGTGAAATGGGAATAATAATACCTGACCAGCCTACCAGCAAGGTTATTGTGTGGCTCAGTCTCCTAATCAAACCCCAGCTCCTTCACAGGGTGGCAAATGATTTTTAGCAGTCTACTATTTCACTAAGAAGACTATGTCCTCCTTTACTTTTGCTACAATAAAGGAGTTAACTTTTTCTCCCCATGAACCCAAATCCCACTTCCTATACCCTTTATCCCATTTCAAGATCTCTCTTCTCTGTTATTTGCATCTTTTGTCTCTCACTTCATCCAGCAAATACTTTCCTATTCTTTTTTTTTTTGGAGGGGGGAAGACAAGGCAATTGGGGTTAAGTGACTTGCCCAAGGTCACACAGCTAGTAAGTGTCTCAAGGTTCTGAGGCTGGATTTGAATTCAGGTCCTCCTGACTCCACTGTGCCACCTAGCTGCCCCTACTTTTCTATTCTTAAACAAACAAAAACCCCATTTTTCTTATTAGGGAGGCAGCTGATAAGAGTAGAAATAGTACTGGTTCAGAAGTCAGAGGATCTGAGTTCAAATTCTGCCTCTAATGCTTACTATATTTGTGACCTAGTGCAAGTCACTTAAACTCTCTGAGCTTCAGTTTCCTCAAGTGCAAAATGAGGAGGTTGGATTTGAGGACCTCTGAGATTTCTTTCAGTTCTTGATTTATAATCCTATTTTATAATTTATTTTTACCTATGTCTGCATCTTATTTTCCTGCTAGATTATAAACTATAGGGGCAGTGTATTCTCTCCCACAATGCCTAGCACAGAGCACTTGGAGATAGAAGCTATCACCATTAGTAGTAACTGAACACTCCCCTGGAATGGGCAGCTAGGTGGCACAGCAGATAAAGGGCTAATTGTGGAGTTAGGAAGACCTGCCTTCAAATCCAACCTCAGATACTAGCTGTGTGACTCTGGGCAGCTCACTTAACCCTGTTTGCCTCAGTTTCCTCATCTGTAAAATGAATTGGAGGAGGAAATGGCAAACCATTTCTGTATTTTTGCCAAGAAAACCCCAAATGTGGTCATGAAGAGTTGGACTTGACTGAATAACAATAAATAACTTCATCAGAATAAAGGTCACTAGGTTCAGAGAAGGTCCCCCTCTGGTTATCATTGTTACTTCATCTATGACAATAGTACAGAGACAAAGACAGACTCAAAAAGCAGCACAAATTAGGCCTGCTTCCGATCAATTTCATAGTGGAAGAAATAATTCCAAAAGGATTTGAGTAGTTGCACTCACTGAGATGTGAACTCATGCATTTCTTAATAGAGTATCATGAAAATATTGGATTTTATGGTAAATTGCATAGAATCACTGGAAAGAAAGAACTGTTTATGATTTCCCACTTCATTAAATGTGTAACATTAACTCAATCTGGAGAGTAAAGATTATATTTCTGGGTGAAGGAGAGGGAGAAGTCACACATTTCTACAGAAATGACAATTTCTGTTCTGGGCTGGAATTTCATAGTATATCAGAGCTAGAAGGGTCCTTTCCTTTCCAGGTTGCACTCTTGACTCTCATCCTGGACTTTTTCTACAATTCTATAGAAATCTTTATCCTGAAAATGTACTCCCCCCAGTCACCTGGACTTCACACATTGGAAGTATCCTCTAACCCTTCAGTCTCCCAGACCAATTGACTGGTTCCTCCAAAGACTGCATTTAATGAGGATGCCCAGGACAAGCACGTCTTTATTCCTCCATAGACTGTACTTGTTTGCTTTCTCCGTCGTGCCTGTGCAGACAGGGACCTTCCTCTTTCTCAATGCACCATTTTTAGCTTCCTTTTATATCTGTCCCCTTAAAAGAAAGGACACAATTTCCCTGGGTCATATGACTATTTATTGGACCCCTCCTTCTCCCAACACACACACACACACACACACACACACACACACACACACACACACACACACCCTCATTTTAGCACAGTAGGCTGAAACTGCCTTCCTCCTTTCCTTGGGCTTTAGGTCTGATCTTTAACCTACTTTGGGCACATATCCATTTTGCTGATGGGAAGTCCCTGTATATATTAATGTCCTTTGTTTCAGGTCTTTTCTTAGTCTTCCATCAAAGCTTGTCAGTTCTTCTTATTTATGCCTAGGCTTTTCTTCTCCAAATAAATCAAGCTGCAAAAAGTTCTGCTTATAAGTGTCAGATCTGTCCCACATCGTCCTGATTGCTGATTGTCCCTGCCCTTTGTCATTAATATTATGCAGATGTTGGACCTTGGTTTGGGCTATTTTAGAATGCCTGCCCAACTCCTCATTTTCCAGAGTCCTACCTTTCTTTCAAATGCCAGTTTAAGAGATAAAAGGGCAGGTTAATAGGAGGTTAAGGGTCTGAGATCAGATTCTAGTTATGATACATGCTACTTGTGTGACTTTGATCAGGGTATTTTTCCTTCCCGAGCCTCACTTTCAACATCTGTAAAATGGGGGATGTGAAAGATGATTTTTTCTGGGCCCTTCCACTTCTAAATTTTGGGATACTGAGAACCACCTTTCCCATGAAGCCTTCACTGACTGCTGCAGCCTGTAGTGATCTACTTATCTAAACTCCTGTGGGATTTCATAGGTTTATGGGATCATAGCTACAGAGATAGAAGGGACTTTCCAGCTCATCTAGACTAATCCCTGAATTTTATAGAAGAGGAAATTGTGTCATAGACAGGTTACACAGCTAACAAATGAAGATGCAATTTATAGGTAAGTTTGGTGATGAAGGAGGGAGGGATGAGTATATATTAAATGCCTACTGTGTGTCAAAGGGCAAGTAAGTGGTATGGTGGATGGAACATCAGGCCTGGAATCAAAAAGTCCAGAGTTCAACTTTTTTTTCTTTTAAGCAATTGGGGTTAAGTAACTTGCTCAAGGTTACACGGCTAGTCATTATTTATGTGTGGGTGCTCATTTTCTGAGGCCGGATTCGATCTTGGGTCATCCCAACTCCGAGGCCGGCGCTCTTACTCACTGCGCCACCTAGCCGCCCCCAGAGTTCAACTTTGAACTCAGAACACAGCTAGTAGTGTGACCCTGGGCAAGTCACTTAATCTTGTTTGCCTCAGTTTCCTCATCTGTGAAATGAGCTGGAGAAGGAAATGGCAAACCCTAAAATGGGGTCATGAAAAGTTGGACACGGCTAACAATAACAACTATGTACAAGATACTGTGCTAAGCACTGCACAGATAAGATCTCATTTGATCTTCACATCAACCCTGGGATGTAAGTGTTATTATTGTCTCCACTGAGGAAACTGAGTCACACAGAGGTTAAGTGACTTGCCCAGATGACACAAATAGTAAATGTCTAAGACTGGATTAAAATTCAGGCCTTTCTGACTCCAGGCCCAGAGCTCTGTCCACTTGGCATTCTGTCCACCTCACCAACCAACCTGTCTGTCTTCTTTTCCCTGTAGAAGTTTTACAGTTACATATGTAGTTTTGCACAGCTCTTTTTATGTGGTTTTTAAAATTCCTCTGTTTTAATATAAATTTTATTCCTATCTTTTATTTTTACATTGCCCAAATTTTCAGTGTCCTTCCCCTTCCCAAAGAGCAGTCCTTTTTAACAATGAACTTAATTTAAAAAACAAAGGGAAAAATTCAATAAAATCCATCAATGCATTGAAAAAGTCCTATAGTATATGCAGTATTCCATATTCATGATAGTCCTTTAATTCTTAAGTAGATCTAAGTATTGTTTTTCCAACCAGTGACAAAGACTATGTCTTACAAATTCAGTTTAAAATGTATTAAGAACTTTCTATATACAGACCCAATTGGTTAGGCTCAATAGAAGATAACAAAATTTAGGTGAGACAAGTGCTCCTTGAACTTCCAGTCTAGTAAAGGGATTTTGCATACATACAAATACCGATGTAACCCATTCTTCTCTGGACATACTCAGTTCTAACATGGAACTGCCCTCCAGGGGCCATTTTAAGCATGCCTAGTTTTCTTACCATGGAGTCCTTAGTAGCCTTCTCTGATTGGCTGCCTGCTTCTTTGAAACTCTCAATACTGAGCTATTTCTGCCATCTTTTGACTCAACTCTTTTTAGTGACTCCTATCTGCTGCACCCAGGATGGACAGATGAACTAAACCTGTGAGAGGGAGAAGGAAAATCCTTTCCCTGATCCCTCCCTCTCTTTTATCCTGGCTTGGAATCATGGTGACCTTGGAGCCAGGATTGCAGGTTGGTGGTGCAGCTAGGCAGGCTGGCAGGGAAGTCCTGGGAAGTCAGGGGGCCTGGGCCTGGAGCCTGGGGGGTAGTTTTGGGCTTGGACCTGGGACTGTGCTTTATAAGTACTGAGCTAAGCTAGGAAAAACCTAATCCTCTTTCCTTCCCCAGAGACTGAGGTAGTACAAAAGGGAGGGAATTATGTCTTTCGTATGTTGGGAGGAGTAAGTTTGCCTATTTGTGATTACACTGTCTGACGTAAATATTCCTTTGTAAAAGGAATTTACAGTGAATTTATAGTAGTAAAACTACTCACTGTGTTATACCTAAAAATACAAGATAATAAAAATTCACATTTCTAGAGCTATATATATAAAGCTCTAAAAATGTGAATAATAAAGGCAATTGTAAAGGTAAATGTAAATTGTCAGACAACTAGGTGATACAGTGGATTAAACATCAGGCATGGAGTCAGGAAGATTTGAGTTCAAATTTGACCTCAGAGACTTAGTAGTGTCTGACCCTGGGTAAGTCACTTAACCCCGATTTGTCTCAGTTGCTCATCTGTAAAATGGGAACACACCAGAGAAAGAAATGGCAAGCCAGTATCTTTACCAAGAAAACCCCATGGATGAAGTCCATGGTATCACATAGAACTGAACATGACCCAATAACAACATATATGTTGTCCCCCTACTAGAAAGTAAACTATTTGAGAACAGAGACTGTCTTGCTTTTCTGCTTATATCCTCAGTCCTTAAAACAGTACTTTACATTTAGTAAGGTCTTAAATAAATGACCTTTTATTCATTCATTCATTTTAATATTTACAAAGTGTTCTCACAACTGTGATGAGATGGAAAGCACAATTATATAAGTGTCTCCATTTTATGGATAAGAATGCTGGAGCTCAGAGGGCGGAATGATTTGCCCTAATGTCACACATATCCTTCCTGGTAGAGACAGAGGCAATATTGTATAATGGTAAGAGCACTGGATGTACTCAGAGGAACTGAATTCAAATCCCAATTCTGTTTCTTACTAGTTGTATGACCTTGGAGAATCATTTCCCTTCTATAGGCTGGTGGACTTCTAGAGGGTGCTGGACTAGGTGACTGACTTCACTGCCTAAATCAATAATAGTACGATATTGTGCAGATGTGATGCAAAGAGGAATAGATTTAGAGTGGAGTGCTGGGTTTGAATCCTGACAGCTTGTTTTTCAGTTGTTTTAATCACTTCTGACACTTTGTGACCCTATTTGGAGATTTTTGGCAAAGATGCTGGAGTGGTTTGCCATTTTCTTTTCCAGCTCATTTGACACATGAAGAAACTGAGGAAAACAGCGTAAAGTGACTTCAAAACTGAGGCAAACAGGATTAAGTGACTTGCCCAGGATCACAAGACTAGTAAGAGTCTGAGGTCAGATTTGAACTCAGAAAGATGAGTCTTCCTGACTTCAGGAAAACTCTATCCACTGGGCTACCTAACTACTTACTAACTATGTGAACATGAGCAAGTGAGGCTGTTTTGTTTATTTGTTTTTAATCCAAAAAATGAGGGGGCTAGATTATATGATCTCCCAATTCCCTTCTAATTCCAAATACTATAATCCTAGCTCAATGTCTAGAGATCATCTCATGGCACACAGTTCATTTATCCATGATAAATGCTTAAGAAGAGTACACAGCAAGTAGTTGGAAGGCAGAGGAGGGGAATTGGAAGGTTTCCTAGGAGACCATTAGATCTGGACTTCTGAAAGAAAGAATAGAACTTCTTTCAACAGGCAAAGGAGTGGAGGGAGAAGGACATTTTAGTATCTATAGTACCTGTCTTGTATCTCGAAGATCACCTACCACAGTATGGCCACAGGCACATACTATCTCCTATCTGTCTGTCAATATGCATACAGTGAATGTAAATACACATACATATATGTGTACATATGTGGGTGTGAATATATGTGTATATACATATATACATGTATGTATCCTGGATGTATGAATCTATAATACATAGAATATAATGCACATCATCACTATCACATTAGTAACTGTATATATACAGCACTTTAAGTTTAGAAGATGCTTTACAAATGTTTCATTTTGTCTTCACAACAACCCTGGGAGGTAGGTGTTGCTGTTATCCCTGTTTTACAAATAAGGAAACTGAAACAAAGAAAGGTTAATAAAAATAAATAAAATTAAAAATGGCGAATATGTGTCAGGGACTCCGCTAAGTGCTGTACAATTCTCGTATTTGATCTTCTCAACAATCCTGGGTGGTCTGTGCCATTATTATTCCCATTTAATAGATGAGGAAACTGAGGCAAACAGGGGTTAAGGGATTTGCCTAGGGTCACACAGCAAGGAAGTGTTTGAAGGTGGATTTGGACTCGCAAGAGCATAAATGTATGTCTTTTTACACACATTTGTATGTCTATATAAATATTCAGGTTGATATCGATATAGGTAAAGAGATCAAAAGGAAACTGTAATTGCATCATAGTATCCTTATAGGGCATTCCCAGGAAAGAACTTCCCCACCCAATGCCAATCATCAGACCTGCCTGGGCACACTAAGATATTAAATGACTTCCCCAGAATCGTGTCACACCTCTGTAATTGTGGGGAAGTCTTTAATCCAGATCTTCCGGAGCTCTCTACCCTGCTTCTCCCACAGAGTATTATATTACCAGTTTAATCACACTTGTCAATTTAATTAAAGATTCTAAAGAAGCTTTACTTTTAGATTCTGCTGAAAGGCTTTCTGGCTTAGGCTGGGTCTTTGCCCAAGGTCAGAGGGGCATCAGAGGTCAAGGATCTCCCAGAAGTGAGCTGCTGCGGAAGGGCTTATCCTAGTGCATAGGTGTGGCTGACCCACCCATCACAGAGTCCGGAGGCCCCAGGGCAGATCCTCCTCTTTGTCCTTCCTTCCTGAGCGCTCCCAGGAGCAGACTTCGAGTCTGACAGGGAAAACGTGCTGTGGTCATCATACTGGGGAGATAGTTGCAGCCCCAATTCATTCCATTGTCAGGATCATCTGGCTAACAAATAGAGGAAAAGGTCTGTCCAAGCATTTCCTGATTGCAGGAGCCATGTGCTTCCATTAATTCTTTTCCCTGAGTCAGGCTGTCTCCAAGAACCTAGTGTCTTAATATGCAGGTTCCAGAGATAGGGCGTTTTCAGAAGCTAATTTTATTCACTTTCTGCCTATCCGGGCTTATTCTCTAAGTATATAGCACCCAAAGTGATCAGAGGTTGAAGCTTTGGGATACTCTTATAGATACTAGAAAACAATTCTAAACCGTGTATTATTAAGAACAAAGACCTGGCTACAAAATGCTTCATCTCCCACATACTTGCTGTCCAGCCTTGATCAAACCACCCCACTTATTCAAGCCTCAGTTTTCATATCTGTTAAATGACAAAAATAAGTTTCTGTAGTACTTCAGAATTTACAAAGTACTTGTATCACAAGTCTTGTGTAGTAGTTAGTAGAAATATTGTCCTACTTGTACAAATGAGCAAATAGGCATAAAAGGGTAAAAGAATTTGCATATGGTCTCAAGCTAGTAAATAGCAAAGCTAAATTTCTAGGTCTCCTAATTTTATATGCAATGCCCTAAAGATTATACCATACTAATAGTTTTGACATTAACTGACTCGCAGGGTTATTTTGCACAGTCTTGTGGAAACCTTAAAGCACTATGAAAATATGAGTGGTAGTATTATTAATATGAATTTTGTCAGGTTAAGAGAATGCATCCAGGTATTAGAAATATGTACATTATGAATGTATATGTATAGCCTACATCAAATTGCATGCTGTCTTGGGGAAGGGAAGAGGAAGGGGAAGAAAATTTGGGATTCAAAAGCTTGTGGAACTGAATGTTATAAACCAAAAATAAATAAACTAATAATAATAAAAAAGAACTACATACATTAGAGCAATCCAAAGTGGAACTGAACTAGTGACAGGCCAAAAGTCAGCATGACTGGTGGTAGATCAGGATGCAGTGGATGACCTTGGTATCTCTGATGTCTGACCAAGTTCTAAGCACTCCATAGAGCCTGCTTCAGCCACCTTCATGGCTTTTGGAACAAATTGTCCTTATCTACTCATTCTGCCAAGGGAAGTCTTCATGTGCTTGGTTTAGACATCCCCTTATCTCACTGACAGGCTTGGGGCCTATCAGTTACCCTCAGCCTGGTTTAACCTGTCTTCTGAGAAGGTTTATTGGAATGTGACCACTATGCATGCAACAACTTCTTGAAGCCACAGATGAAAACTGAGTTCCGGTTGAACATCAAAGATGGATGAGCTCAGCAAGCCTTCATACCTATACCCCACCTCAGTTGGACTTCAAAAGAAGCCAGGGATTCTATGAGAGAGATGAGTGAGAACGTTCCAAGCATGGGAGCACAACATAATCAAAGGCATGAAGGTGGGACCTGAAATTTCATTTATACAGAATAATAAATAGGACAATGTAGCTGGAATATGGAAGGGGCCATGATATCATAACAGTTTGGGAAGACAGGCCTAGATTCAGATTGGCAGAGAATTAAAAATAAAATGCTAGATTCAGATTGGAAAAGAATTAAAATTAAAAATTAAAATGCATTTTATCTTATAGGCAGTAGTGACCATGGCAGTCTCTTAAGTAGGTAAGTTTTATGTTCAGACTGAGGAATGGGGCTGTTTCAGGAAGTAGTGTTTCTTCCCCTCTTCCCCCCCCCCCCCCCATCCCATTCCCTTTACTGGATATCTTCAAGCAAAGGAGGAAATTCTTGTTTAGGCTCCAATTTGACTAGATGCTTTTGAAGTCCCTTCTAACTCACAGATACTATGACTACTTGATGGGATTATTACAAGAAAATACTTTGAAAAACAGACTTTACCCAAGGAAAAAAAAATAATGCTGTCATGCTTTCCTCCATCTGCTGCAAAATTCAAATTATAAAAGAATGTTAGTTGCTCTGGAAAATGATCTATATTTCTGATGGGGCAGAGAGAGTGAGAAATAATGGGTTTAAGCCTTGAGGCTTCTCTAGGATAAATGAGAATCTATTCACTGAGTTTCACAGCCATTGAGGATTCTCTTTCTTTGATTCTGATATAAAGGTGGGGATTGGAATGTACTGAAATCTTTTCAACCTTTGAATGAGGTTAGAAGAAAAAGGCAGAAAAGATCCACCTGTCTTCTCTTTCACTTTGTTCCACTCAAGGCTTAAACAGAGAAGTTTTTCAGCTGGGTCATTTTACCTACAAAATAGCAAACAACTTGCTTCAGCAAAGTTTTTCTCCAGGCATGTGAACTAAATTGATGTCTCTGTGTGGATGTCAATGTCTGATGTAATGTAGGTTGGGGTTTCCTGATAGCAGTGTCCAGCTAGATACGATTCTCTGGTTTAATGATGCTGTTAACTTATATAGCACGTTATAACTCCTTTTCAATAAACCAATGTAAACCTCAAGTCCAGGGTTACTAAGAAAAGTCTACCATGCTGACAAAGATGTCCAGCTCCTACTTGGGTCATTTGTGTACTATATAGCATGTCTTGAATCGAATATGATTAGATTTGGCCCCTTAATGTAGACCCCTTCAGCATGCTGCTGAAAAATTTATGGACCTTGTTGGGGTAATGTGTTTGACGCCTTTTCCCTTGTTATTTCAGGGCTGATTTGGGGAAGAAATGAAGCATTCGTGAGTGGTTGAGCACTCAATTAAAGGAGGTTTACTAAATCCTAACATAGCAAAGAGGCAGTTAGATGGCACATCTGTAAAGTACTGTGCCTCTAGCTAGTAAGGCTGTAGTTCAGATCTGTCCACAGACACTTATTAGCTGTGTGACCTTAGGTAAGTCACTTGCTTTCCTCAGTTTCCTTATCTGTAAAATAAGCTGCAGAAATAAATTTGCCTCAGTTTCCTTATCTGTAAAATGAGCTGGAGAAGTAAATGGCAAACTACTCCAGTATCTTTGCCAAGAAAACCCTAAATTGGGGTCACAAAAAGTCAGATGTCACTGAACAACATCAACATAGCAAAAATATCCAATAAGGACATAGTGGCATTTCATTTCTATAGATATGCTCATATTCAGCAGGGCAGGTGTGGTGACTAATTCCAGAGGTCTTCAGATATTCATCACTCCAGAAGGGTTAGATTGTCTCCACAATGGGTAGAATTTATACACCCTTATGTGACCAGGAAGCTGCTGTTAAAGGAGGCAGACATCAATAAGGTCCCAGGGGATAAATTTGTTGTATTTCAGTGAAAACTAATCCCTGTTACTATGAGGAGGGGTTAGATATTGGTCTGTCAAAGTCTTCTTCTCAAAACAATATTTGTTACTTATATTTATAATGATAGGAAATCCTAAATTTCAACTAGAGATTAATTTTTAAAAAGATGTAATTTTTTTCTCATCCAAGTTCACAAATGCCCTGAATACTAGCCATGGACTTTTTGGGGTTTTTGGACTCCAAGTTAGGAACCCCTGACCAAGAGTGATGAAAGGGAACACATAGACAAAAATAAAAGTGAATGGTGAATCCATACATGAGTCAACTGGGCACTAAAATAATTCTACCCTTGTGGCTTCTTTCTGACTGATGTATTCACATTTGCTAATTCTAGATTGGAGTTCTTTATCAAGGAAGATCATATTCCTTTGTTCATTTCTAATTATAAAACTGTCTAAGCCCCAGTGCTTAGAGGTTACCAAGGTCAGCCTGCCATGCGACTGAGCTGACCAGTTCCTAGCTAGGTTTCATGTCATGGCATGACTGCAATCAGGACAAAACAAATATGGGTGGCCACATCTCAGATTGGCTCATCACCTTGCTTTATCCTTTGTTTTGATATCAATAAATTATAATCGGGAAGTTCCCAGTGAAAATGACCCAGATCTCTCTTCCTTAAATCAAAACAAATTGGTACAGATGACAAAGAACTGTCCTTCCAAGAATCCCATGCAACAAAAATAACCATTAGCATGGGGGGTTGTGTGAAGAGATTGAATTAGAAATCAGAAAATAACAGCTTGAATCCTGGTTCTGTTACTCTGGGTGGAGTTCTTTGCTTCTGTCCTTTTCTTTATATGTAAGATGGAGGGAAGGGATTGTACTATGCTTTGAGCTATACTTGCTATTCTGTTTCAGATGAAGAAACAGTCTCCAAGGGGCAGTGACTTCTCTAAAACCATATAGGTATGGTTAATGTTTAACAACCAGCTCTCTGAAAATCTGCATTATTAATATTTTCTATAACACTTTCTTGAATCTAGACAAATGAAACAATATCTCAAATCATGATTTGTAAGGTTAATGATTTGTAACATTTGCTGATTTCTGAGTTGTAAATGTTCCCACTGAAAATTTAACAAATCATTTCTCTGTAGACAATTTCAACTGGCTCTTGCAAACTCCTGGCCCTAAACTTGGGTCAAATTTCTGACTCCTACACACCAGAGGTTCTCTATCAGACCCCACCTGTTACTACTGTTTGTGTAGTTGCTCAAAGCAGGTTGCAAGGTGCTATTTCACAGGAGTTCCCACGCTTCTCAAGGACAGATTACAGAGATCTCAAAACCTTCTTTTCATTCACTGGAATTTTTAGCAAGATAGGCAAAGGAAAGAGGATTATTTCTCTGTCTAGCACCACCTTTTCTCAGTTTTGTTTTGTCATGGGAGATTACAAAACCTTTCCAGTAAGTTACTTCACTGTACTAGAAGGTAATAACTGTTGATCAAACTTGTAAGGATTCAAATGAAAAAAAAATAAAACTTCTGAGAGGTTTCCCATCACCAAAGCTAGAGTAAACTTGACTCATACCAAGAGATACCAAATTCCAGAAATAGATACTTTGCCACACCATATGTCATCCTTTATCCTCAGAAGAACATTGTAAGGCCTGCTTCTGCTATAAACAAAGTAGTAAAAAGAAAAAGAAAGACAGAAAGAAGGAAGGAAGAAAGAAAGAAAGGAAGGAAGGAAGGCAGGCAGGCAGGCAGGCAGGAAGGAAGGAAGGAAGGAAGGAAGGAAGGAAGGAAGGAAGGAAGGAAGGAAGAAAAAGAAAAAGAGAGAAAGAAAGAAAAGAAAAGAAAAAAACATGAAACTAAATGTCAGAGTCATGGAAATCACTGGGTATCATCTAGTTACAATTCTGGAAAGAGCCTAAAATTGGTTGGGTGGGCTTAAAGTTTTATCAAGAATGAGGGAACCCCAAACAATGAGCATCATCAGTTTATAGATGCCCAAATAATTGACCAGCATCATTAGTTTTCATGGATGAAAAAAAATGTGTGACAATTTTTGGCAAGGGCAGCTAGGTGGTGTAGTAGATAGGTATTGGGTCTAGAGTCAGGAAGACCTGAGTTCAATCCAGCCTTAGATATTTACTAGTTGTGGGACCCTGGGCAAGTCACTTAACCCTGCTTGCCTCAGTTACTTCATCTGTAAAATGAACTACAGGAGGAAATGGCAAACCACTCCAGTATCTTTGCCAAAAAACAAACAAATAAACAAACCCTCAAAGAAACAAATGAAGTCACAAAGAGTCAGACATGACTGAAACTACTGAAAAAAAATTTGCAAAAATAAATACAGTTCTAAAATAAATCCCTTCTATTACTGCATTGGCATCTATATGGATAGGGTGAGTTATTCAATAATTATCATTCACATTCCTAGTCATTTACAGCCTGCAAAGCTTTCCTTGCATAGCTCTGTGGGCAGGTAGAAGGACAATCAATACTATCATCAATTTATAGATGAAGAAACTAAGTCCAAGAGAAATGATGAGAATCATCCAAGGTCATACAGCCAACATGGCAGAGGCAAGATTCCAAACCAAACATTCTAAATCCAAATAATGTTCTCTTTCCAGCATGCCATGTTGCTTCTTATAGCACTAATGGATCTGTTGTAAATAGGACCCTTTTAGGGGATTTGAGAGAGAGGCCAAAGAAGAAAATATAATTATTTTCCTGGGAAGTTGATTAATTAATTCCTAGTAGTCAGTAGCTTGTATTTTTAAAGTTCTTTTTAGTCAGTTAATAATATGCATATTACATATATGCCTATGATTTATGTAGTATCAACATATATATATATATATACATATATATATACACACAGGCACACATATATAGTTACATAGACATGCATACACTGGTGCATACAATATGACATGATGTGAATATGCACACACATGCATGAATATAAACCTAGACATACATAGTATACTAGGTGGCAGAGGGGCAGCTGGTGATACAGTGAATAGAGTACTGGCCTGGAGTCAGGAAGACTCTTCTTCCTGAGTTCAAATCTGGCCTTAGAAACTTACTAGCTGTGCGACCCTGGGGAAGTTACTTAACCTTGTTTGCCTCAGTTTCCTCATCTGTAAAATAAGTAGGAGAGGGAAACAGCAAACCATTCCCAGATCTTTGCCAAGAAAACTCCAAATGGAGTCATAAGGAGTCAGACATGACTAAAAATGACTGAACAATGTGACTCATCCAAGGAGAGAGGGATAGTAGTCTTGCATTGTGTAGTGGACAGAAGTATCTTGGAGTTATGACATAAACCCTGCCTTTAACCTATACTGTCTGAGTGTTCATAGGCAAATCACTTAATATCACTGAGTTCTCAGTTTTCTCACCTGTAAAATAAGACTAAAAATGCCAGCAATACCTCCCTCAGAGGGTTGTTGAAAAGAACACTTACAAAGGATCACCTATGCTACAGAGGTCAGAAAAAAAAAAGAGATTATATAAAGCATTCAGTAAGTTATTGTTATATTAATTAATATTGTTTTTGTCACTCAGTGGCTTCCCTGAAAAGTTCAGAATAAGTGAAAGCCATGAAAGATAAGATGGAAAACACTGAACAAGTATAAGGAATAAAAGAGACCAAGCATCTCTAGATTTCATAAAAGCCTCATGCTTATATGTCATGAATATTTTGAGAAAAGACTCAGAAAGTGCTGCTGGTGAGCACTAAAAAACATCACAAAAATTGAAATGAATTCCACGCTAATTGACTGGAAATGACTCCTCACTGATGTGGGTGTCACTCCTGAATCAGCTGTTTGTATACATTCAAATCACTTGTCATCACAAAGATTGAAATGAGTAAAACTCTAGAAGAAAGACTAATACAAGAATAAGCTATAATACACAATTTAAACAACTCCATTCTGACCTATTTATATAACGTACTGATGCTTAAAATAGAAAAGAGATGTAAGAAAGTACAAAGGCACAGACTACACTTATCTCATACAGTTTAACCGATGTCAATCAATTGTCACAACAAAGAGAAGGAAAGCGAACCACTCCATTTAAAACTCTTATATAGCATTTACTGTGTCACAGACACTATATGGTTATTATTTCATTTAAGCCTCATGATGATCCTGGGAAGTAGGTGCTATTATTATCCCTGTTTTACAATTTAGGAAACTAAGACAAACATGGGTTAAGGGATTTGCCCAAGGTCACACAGCCAATAAGTGTCTGAGGCCAAATTTGAACTCAAATCTTCCTAACTCCAGGCCTAGCACTATATCTACTTGCACCATCTAACTGTTCAAACAATTCGCTTGGTAATCAATCCATCAATAAACATTTATTAAGTGACTAACAAGTACCAGACACTGCTTAAAGCAAACAGAGATGTGGCAACACTGGGTTTAGAATCCAAGATCATTTGTAAAGTATTATGAGGGTTGACAGAAGATGATGAGTACTGTTTGCTCATAAAAATAAAGCAGTGTAGGATGAAATAAATTAAAATAAATATGGTGGGAGGCATCTAATGAAAGGAGGATAATAATAGAAAAAATAAAAGATCGATTAAAAAGTCTATAATAAAATTTTCAGTCAAGAATCATTAACGTTTGGATTATAAAATTATAGTGTAAGATGTGTTTCTAAAGGAAATAGAAATAACAATAAAGAGTATAATGTTGGGGGAAAAACAGCTGAATTAGGCCAAGTGTACACAGAGGGAATCCATTCTATAGTTGCTAGATCATGAAGGGATTTTTTTCATAAGGTATCTGAGAGCAAGGAAGATATCAAAGGTGTGTATAGGGGGATATCTTGTTTCAGATTATTATTAATATATATATATATACATATATATGTATATATATATTTGTTTAAATCTTTTCAGTGTTTTTCCTGGCAGGTATGGCAGGCAGAAAGAGGGAATTATGTATTATCTCACAATTATAGAAAGAGGAGTCATTTGAATCTTCATAGTCTTTTGCATTATTAAGTGAAAACAAATATAGATTATCAGCCCATGGAGGGTAGATATTATTTCTTATTTATCCTTTTTATTTCCCATGACTACTGGCACAGGAGCATAAACCAAGGTTCTAAAGAAACAGTTACTTAATTTAACTGAAATTATCAAGATAGGAAGAGAGAGAAGAGAAAGATACTGAAGTCTATTAGAAACCATGTGAATATGTATTTTTTTCAATCTTTTGGAAAATGAAGATGTGACTAATGTGAAATGGAGCTTTTTTTTTCCATTTTGCTAGGAAAAGGTAAAGAAGTTGAAAAGATCAATGTCAAATGGCCTTTCCATGTAGTAACAATAAAGAAAATCACCAAATATCCAGCAAAATTTCCATACGGTAAATGGACTGAAAATGCTCTTCTAAATTTTTTTCATGAAGAAAAGAATTCTCAGATATAATAGCCAAACAAATAAATTCCAAGAAAAGATTTCCTGTATGAATAGCCACTCCTTTTCTCTCCACACACCCCAAAATGAGCCCCTTAGGTCAGCGAAAGATATACTTTGCTAAAAAGTCACTGGAGAGGCCAGCTTATTTGCAGATGTTAAAGAAGATTCTTTGTCAGCCTTCCCATCCAGTTTGCTGATGGTGCTGATTTCGGGGACTCTGCTCTGTGTTAAAAATAGCTTTATTCTGCTGACCATGTTCATATGCAAAGGGAGGGGCACTGATAATGAAGTTAGAACACAGGAAGTTTACCATTTTAGCCTATAAAAATAGAATTTTTATTACAAAGAGGTCTTACCAACTGAGGAAAAACAAATAGAATTTTCATTTCCTGACAAGTGTCTGCATTACTAAATAGTTTATGCTTGATCTTTTCCTTTTTGGGAGGGGGAGGGGAATGTTGGTAATATTGATACTTATTGAGGGAAAAAAATACCGTACCACTGAATGACAAACATTTTAGTCAGCATTACTTATCTGGTCAATGATGAAAAAAAGATTCATTTTCTAAGGTCAAAGATACCATTAACCTAAAGAGCTGTTATAACATTACTGTGTCTTTTTGTGAAACTCCCAAATGTCTGTGAACAGTACAGTTTAGCCCAGTGTAACTTGTAATTCAGTCTGAGAAAAAGATTCTGAAAGGTGATCCTTCCTCTTTTCCCTCAAGTTGATTTAAGAAAATGGTAGTCATGCCAAGATCAAGAATATTTGAATTGGTGAGAAACACAGGCCCATGAAAAGTGATTTGAATAATCCTACCCAGTGCCTAAGAAAACAACTGAGATGCCTGAAAAGACCTAGATCAGTAGGGAACAGGATCATAGACTTTCTCTTTTTTAACTGCAAAGTTTAGCATTATGAATACACATTTAATAGATAAAGAATAAGGAAGATTTACAAGAGAGGGAAATTTTCATTCGTTAAATGAATTATATTAAGTGTTCTGTTGTTTTTTATTTTTAAGACGTACATATATTTTATATGCATAATTTAATATGGTAGTAATAAAATTGCTCCATTTGTATCTAAGTTGGCAATGTTTTTGTTTTCATGACTTCAAGTAGACTGAGGATGAGCTATGTCTCTCATCATCGGAGAAGCAATAGACTAGAGGTTGAGAATAAGATATGCACTCTTAGACAGGGTCATAGATTTTAAAGATAAAAAGGACTTTAGAGAGCATCTAGTTCAAGGTTTCATTTTATTTTTAATGTTTTATTAATGTGTGCTATTTTTTATACAATGATCACTTTTGGATAACTTCTCCTTTTCCCTGTACCATTCTTTCTTACACACACACACACACACACACACACACACACACACACACACACACATATCCCCCCCACACACACACCACAGGCACACAAACATGCACATGCACCCATATCTACCCACCCACATACACACACACACACACACACACATATCTCTAGCTGTTAGAGTATAGGTGAATTTTCACTCATAGGCCCATTTATGATTTACAACTTATAAATAAAGGGAAAGTCTATTTAAATATTAGTCATACTGAACCAACATTCCAACACTTCATTTTAGATGAGGAAACGGAGACCCCAAGAAGTTAAGTAAATTGTCCGAAGTCACAGAGGTAGAAAGAGGCAGATCTAGTGTTTTGTCCAAGTTTTCTGACTCCAATTCCACTTACCTTCCCATAGGCAAAGGTAGGTATCAAGACTATCTGATGTCAAGAATAATTATAAATAATGTATACACAGTGTTTTAAGGTTCATTCATCCATGCCAGTCCTATTAGGTAGATAATATAATTTCTCCATTTTATAGATGAGGAAACTTTGAGAAATTAAATGGCTTGGGCATAGTCATATAATTCTGTGTCAGAATGGAGCTTTGAAGGCAGGATTTCTGACTCAGAATCCAATGCCCTTTCCATTTAGATAGTATGTCAGGGCTGTGTTGAGGTGTGGGTCAATATCAGGAACTTTCACGTACCTGGTGTTTTAAGGATAGGGATACTGACAGAGGTGGAGCTTTAATAGAGAAATGCTTCATGAAAGTCCCTATTCTTCTTTGATTCTTTTTGGCAGATGATTAAGCTTCTCTTGGGAGGGAGGGTACCCTTCTGCTAGTACCTATTTGTTAGGACCACGATCCATTCAGGAAAGAATTCTAGCATTTGCCACTCTACACACACACACAACACACACACACACACACACACACACACACACACACACACACACCCAACAACCCTTAGACTTCTCCTTCTAGTAGTAAAAGTACCTGCAGACAGCCATAGGTTAAGCCATTGGTTTTTCAAGAACCACAGGGATCAGGACTATTAGTATGGCAGAGGAATTGCAAGCCAGCAGAGATCTGCTCAGGCAAAGCAGAGAGTGGAGGAGAGAAGAGAGGACAATGCAGAAGAATTTCTAGAAAGATCAGAAGATAGGAAAACAATCCATAAGCAAAGGACTTGTAGACGGCTCTGGCAGTAGAAGATCCTTTACAAAAAAAAATAGAAAGTTTACACAGGGCCTATAGCATAGTCCATTGTAACTTGTATTTCTGTTCAGACATAAAGAAGAATATTCAGGGGAAGAATTCATATTACTTAGACTTCACTTGGATAGCTAGGTAGTGCAGTGGATAGAGTGCTGGGTCTGGATTTGGGACCTGAGTTCAAATCTGACATCAGACACTTACTAGCTGTGTGAAGCTGGGTAAGTTACTTGTTTGCCTCAGTTTCCTCACTTGTAAAATGAGCTGGAAAAAGAAATGGTAAACCACTTCGGTATCTTTGACAAGAAAACCCCAAATGGGGTCACAAAGAGGTGCACAGAACTTAAAATGACTGTAATATTTGTTGAATCTTCTCTCATTTTAATAAAAACCCTTTTTGACTCATTGTGATCAGTTCAGTGGAGATTATTTTTTTCCCAAGTGTATGTGTGGGACATATAAGAAGACAAACAAACTCCAATATAACCTAAATCCTTCACACCATGACATCTCCGACACAAAATTTACACAATCCAGAATTCTGTGCTTTGTGATTGTTTAGGGAATAGCTTTTAAAAATAACAATAATTCAAACATGATGTCAGTTGACTTTTATATGGTATTTTATAATGATAAGCCCTTTGTAGATACTATCTTTTTTGATGGCCCCAGTGGAGATAATAGTGTCAATGTTACCTTTGTTTTATAAATGAGGAAAGAAAGGTTCAGACAACTAAATTGCTCAGTTAGGAACAGACAAATTAAGACAGAAATAGATCCTGAAACTTAAGGGCAGCTAGGCAGCATAGTAGATAAAGTGCTGGTCTTGGTTTTGGAAGACCTGAGTTCAAATATGGCCTCAAACACTTATTTAGCTATATGACCCTGGGCAAGTAAGGTCTTTATTAAGCCGTGTGTGCCTCAGTTTCCTCATCTCTAAAGTGAACTGGAGAAGAAAATGGCAAATCTCTTTAGTATCTTTGTCAAGAAAAACCCAAATAGGTCCATGAAGAGGAGTCTGAAATAATTGAACAACAACAAAATTGACCTTTTTCTTTAATATGTTAAAGTAAAGCAATTTATACAATTTGGCAAAAGAAGGGCTTTAGTTTTTATCTCTTATATTTCACTCAGCTACAAGGAAAATATATTTATTTTGATGTTCTGTTTTTTATTTTCTTTAACATGGTTTTGGAGGTTCTTCTAAAGCAAGATTGATGCATGTGGTCATTTTCTCTGTTTTTATCTTAGTTTTATAATCATTTTAAATTGCTGAATTTCATTAGTGCTACTGGTTTTCTATTTTCCCCCTAAAAATAGATTTATTATTTTGCAAAATGCTTTCCCAGGAATCTCTCTTTGAATTCCCTGTTTCACTCAGCATCTAGTCAACTTATCGACTGAGGTTCCAAATTATATGGTTTCCCTAAAAAATGCTAGGAAATTGCAATTTCTTTTCCACAACACAACTCTGATAAGATAAAGGTTAATCTCTTCTGCAAGAAACTGCAGTTCTCTTCAAAGTAGTGGAGTCTAGGAGGTAAATAAAGAACTAGTTCAGATTCTTTATGTAAGGTGAATTAATCAAGAAGTGACTGATTGCTTTGATGTGTTCCTCAATCAGCTCGATCAAATGACAGGGCACAGACGTCTTAGCAACAACTTCACACGGAGAGTGTTTATGTATGCTCATTGGTGCCTGAGTGATTTGGTGTCAGTGATTGGGGCTATCTTCAACATGACTAGCTAATGAATTCTCTTTTCAGAGCTTTTATAAACCCTCTCCATAGTTTCTCAGAGCATGTTAAAAGACCAACTTTCTTGTGCTCTTGCTCCTCCTGGACCTTGAAGAAAGATAGGACACAGCACAGTAGATCAATGTTCTGGTTAGAAGCAAGGGAGAAATTGTCCTCATCCAAGGAGAGACACAGCCACACAGCAGAGGTAGCTCAGACATATGCTTCCATGTAGCCTAAGAGGGTATTACTTGGATGATTTTCATGAAGCCCAACTCCTATACTTGGGGAGGGAGGATTGTGAATTCCCTCAGCACTGTGATCCTGACATCTAGAGTAGGGCTTCTTAAACTTTTTCTACTAGTGACTCCTTCACTGCTTCTTAACCTAACTAAAGGACAATGCAGAAAATTTTATTGGAGGATCAGAAGACAGAAAAGTACAGCAGTAAAGCAGAGGACTTTATCTGGGGTTCTAGTCAAAGAAGGAAAATATCCTGGATAATCCAATCTTTGGAACTTGTCTTAGGTATAACCCTAAGTTCCAGAGTTTTTAAATTTGAAAGTTCAAAGATAAGGCCTTATGGAAAGAGAAGGGAATTTCCTGATGCAACTGTCTGAATTATTATTAAGCCTTAAAAACTGGAGACCTGTTAAAGACCTTACTTGAAAAGGCCAAGGTCCCCCACTGCAGCCTGGGTCATCTCCATTGTCCTGATCTATATCTGGTTACTGGACCCAGATGGCTCTGGAGGAGAAAGTGAAGTTGGTGACTTTGCACAGCCTTCTCGCACTTAAATCCAATTCACTTGTTTCTCATGTTATCACCTCTCTGATGTCATGGTCCTCTTAGACAATGAAGGACAAAGAAACAACACTCCTTGGAGAAGTAAAAGGTCATCCACCTGCTTCCTACAAAGTGTTTTTCTTGGAGGGCAAAGTCAATGAGTTTATTCAGAAAGTGCAGCCCCAATGGGAAGGAGATTGCTTATTCAGCAGGAAACACGCTTGGCTCCGCCCTGCCTAAGGGTATTTCCCTTATGTGGAAAGTCTAAACCATTGGGTAGAATTATGAGTCTTTGGGGTCTACATAGGGTTCTTTGGGAAAGAAGAATCACCAGAATGCCAAACAGTTGCTTCAAGAACCCCGAATTCAGGTTTCTTTTGGGTGAGCTTTGAGGATATTTGAGAGCTTTATAAAAGTGTCTGCTTTTTTTTTTTTTTTTTGGCTCTTATACTTCAATTATTCTTCACAGTATCTTACATTTACTATGGGATAAAATTAATGTTATTCTCTACCCACACACATTGTTACCTTGATTGTCTGTATAGGAGTTGCAGACAAGATTCCCCATCTCTCAGACCTAGTTATGAGCTATATATCCATATTATATTAGGAGATCTTCCTTGAACAACTCTCAGTTGGATTGATCAGTCAGAAACAGAAAGAAAATAACCCTCTTGAGGGTCAGCCCAGGATCAGACTTTGTGTGAGCTCAGAGCCTTGGGGGGTCTGTGAGCCTTGGACCTTACCACTTAGAAAGGAAAGGGAAGGGCATACTCAATTTATTTAGATAAATTTGTGCAAAATTAATATTTTTCTTTTTTTGACAAGGTTAATAGAATAGGAGATATCTAGATAGTTTAACTAGATTTCAGCAAATAATTTCATTAAGTTTTTAATTGTACATCTGTCAGCATGATGTAAAGATACGGATTTGAAAATGGTCGATGACTGGTGAAGAGTGGGTTTTGAGGCAGTAGAAAAATGAAATGAAAGCCACTAGATTTGGAGTCAGAATTTCTGGGGCCAAATCCTAGCTTTAATTTCTCATATTTGTGAACTTGGATAAATCACCTCAAGTCTCTAAGCCTCAATTTCCTCATTAGTAAAAAGAGGATAATAATACTTGTACTGCTGTGTGAACCTTAGAGAGTTAACTACATGTGATTGGGTCTCTGGAGGAGTGTCCCAGAGACTAATCCTTTTCCCAGAGGAAAATAGGATCATAGAAATACAATGGAAAGGGAACTTGAAGGTCATCTAGTACAAATGAAGAAACTAGACTCAGAAATATTAAATAACTTGCCCGTGGTCACATAGGTATAAATAGTAGAACCCAAATTTAAACTCAAGACATTTGACTCTAGGTCTGTAGTTTTCCACTGTGCCCATCTCCAATATTTATTTACATGATTTGGATGAAGGCAGATGGCATATTTATCAAGTTAATGGATGACATGAAGTGGGAAGGCATAATTAATGCAACAAATAAAAGAATCAAGATTAATGGGTAATGAGGCATGATTAGGAAGGTGAAGCCTTTCTTAAGGAAGTCTTGAAATCAAAGTAGAAGATAGGTTGAAGGAACTGCAATATTTTAGCTTGGAAAAGAGAAGATGTAGAGAGGATATAATAGCTGTCTTCAAAGGGTGACAAAACTTCCACTGGTTTAATTATCATATCTATGCAAATGACTCCCAGGTCTATATATCTAGTCATGGTTTCTCTCTTGAGTTCCAGTCCCACATCTCCAACTGCCTATCAGACATTTCAAATTGGCATCTCAAATTTAACATATCCAAAACAGAACTCATCTTTTCTTCTAAACCCAACCGTCTTTCCAAAGTCCTTGTTTTTATAGATGGAGTGACTGTTCTCCTGTAGGTTGACAAGCAATAAGCATTTATTAAGCAGTTTCTATACAGCAGGCACTATACAAAATGCTGGTAATACAAATATAAGAAACAAAAATGACAATAACTGTCCTCAAGGGAAGATAACACATAAGCAGTTGAAAAGCAGGGGTAGGAGGAATGGGGGAGAAATTACCCAAGCAGAGACATGGTGGTAAAGTCTAAGGGTCAAAAGCACACCCAAGAAAGGAAAGAAGTGTGACCAGTCTCTGCATGTCCTCAAAATGGAGGTCATAGAAAGAATAATGGGAGAAGGGGGGCCAGAAGGGTAGAAGGAAGCTCCAGGATGAGAAGACAGCTGAGTCATGGTGTCAAAGTTCAGAATGTCAGAAGCAGAGGTGGGAGGGGAAAGAAGGTGACTCAGCTTCACTACCTAAGAATTATTCTTGAATCCCCACTGTCCCCCATCCAATCAATCACCAAGTCTTATTGAGTCTATTTCCATATCTCTCATATCTGTCCCTTTCTGTCCACTCACAGGGCCACTATCTTAGTTCACATATTATTTCAGTAGCTTTCTAATTGACCTATCTGCCTCAAATCTCTCCCCTCAAATCTATCTATCATATAGATGCTAAAGTGACATTTTGAAAGCATGGACTTCACCATTTTACTCCTCCTCATATACTCCCATGATTTCTTTATGTCTTTTAAATCAACTAGGAGCTTCTGTTTGGTATAGGAAGTGCTTTATAAATTTTTTCCAACCTTTTTTTTTCCAGTGTGTTTATATAGGATTTTACTTACTTAATAGTCCACTCAAAATGGCCTTCTTGCTGTTTCCAACAGATAACATTCCAGATCCCATCTCTGCACAGACTGTGCCTCACACCTGGCACAGTGTCATTTGTCATTTTCTACTTTAAACACCCCTAAATTATTTTTAAAAACTCTCCTATGTGAGACCCTTCCTATTTCCCTCAGTAGCTAATTTCCTCTCTCTACCTTAACTTGTTTTTTTTTTTTTTAAAGCAATTGGGGTTAAGTAACTTGCTCAAGGTTACAGGGCTAGTCATTTGATTTATGCGTGGGTGCTCATTTTCTGAGGCCGGATCTGATCTCGGGTCATCCAAACTCCGAGGCCGGCACTCTTACTCACTGCGCCACCTAGCCGCCCCTTTAGGGCAATTGGGGTTAAGTAACTTGCCCAAGGTTACACGGCTAGGTTTTTGTTTGTGCGGATTAGGTGTCGGAGGCCGGCTCCGAACTCAGGTCCTTCTGATTCCAGGGCCGACGCTCTATTCACTGCGCCACCTAGCCGCCCCTCTCTACCTTAACTTGTAATAATATAATTATCTCGTATTTCTTTTGCATATACTTATGTATGTACATGTTATACTGCCCAAAAAAATTTGAGATCCCTGAGGGCAGGAATTTTTGTTTTTGTATCACCAGTCAGAGTGAAAGTCAATAAACATATATTAAGTGCCTAGTATAGTGCAGTAGCATTGTGTTAAGATCTGGGGACACAAAGAAAAAGGAAGACAGTCCTGGCCTTTAAGGGGTTTGTAATCTAATGGGAGAAGACAACATAAAAAAGGAGCTGGAACTGGGGAAAGGGGAGGAGAGATACAAAGAAGTCCTCCAACTGGGGTGAGAAATGATCTGAGGAGATATGAGTTATAGAGTTGATTTTATCTTGCAGGATGAGGGGTAGAAACTTCAGAGAGACAGATTTCAACTTGATAAGAGGAAAAACTTCTTACAATTACATCTATCCAAAAGGGAAACAGGCTGCCTCACAATGAGATGAGTTCTTCATCCTCAGGAATGACTTGTAGGGAATATTTTGGAGGAAATTCATATTTCATGTATGGATTGGATTAGATCAGTGGTTCTCAGATTGTTTGGTCTCAGGACACTTTTTACCATCTTAAAAGTTACTGAGTCTCCTCCCCTCCCTAAGCAACTTTTGTGTATATGGGTTATATTTACCATATTAAAAACTAAAATGTCTTAGCATTTTTATGAAAATAATTTAGGTCTCAAGGATCTCCTCAACTTGATGATGTGTGTGGTTCCTTCCCACTCTGCAATTGTATGATTCAGGATATGGACTAGCTGTGACATGTACATGTAGGCTTCTCTTTTATGTGGGATAAAGCCAAATTTTAAGCCTCTGCTAAATAGTTCATTCTATTACAAGAAGGAATCAAAAGGTCTCAGACAAAATAACTCTATTCAGTAGTGTTCTTTGCTTCTCTGAGAACAGAGCCTTCCTTGGAAGGTCAGAGCTTGCGGAAAAAACACAATGTGTACTCCACTCACCATTGGGAGTAAAAAAAAACACTATCTGGGTGTTCTAGAAAGGGTTGGATATGTACTGGGTGAATCTAGTTTCTTCAAAAAAAAGTCTTTTTCTGAGAGACCCATGGAGAGAGCCCTGTATTCTCAAAGGCTATGTCAGCAGAGCCTAAGCCCTAGCACATATGTTTACAGTGAAAAGATATTGGATATAAATCTGGTAATGCAATATATTTGCTGTCTAAAAACAAGTCTAATTGATGGGAGTGGGCAGGGTGGTGTCAAGGATGGTTTAATAGCAGAAGGTCCTTGGCTGAGTGATGAATATTCAAGTATTTTAGCTATATCATTAAAGTCACCTACTAAGGAATCTCTGTTAGTAGAGGAGTACCTCTGCACCTTGGGCCCTTCTGACTGGAAGACAGAACAGAGAGCTCTTTCCCAAACCTCCTTTTAACAGAGCAAAACAAAACAATCTGGTACTGCCTAAGAAATAGAGTTGTGGATCAGTGGAATAGATTAGGTATGCAATACACAGTAGTAAATGACCATAATAATCTAGTTTTTGATAGATGTAAAGATTCAAGCTATTGGGACAAGAACTCACTGTTTGGCAAAATTGCTGGGAAAACTTGAAAGCAGTGTGGCAGAAGCTAGGTATAGAGATCAACATATTGTACCACATAACAAGATAAGGTTAAAATGGGTAGATGATTGAGACATAAAGGGTGATATCATAAGCAAATTAGGGGAACATGGATATTTATATTTATGGATAAGGGAGGAATTTAGGATTAATCAAGATACAGAGAGCATTATGGAATACAAAATGGATAATTTTGAAGCATTAAATTAAAAAGTATTTGCACAAACTAAACTAATGCAGCCAAGATTAGAAGCAAAGCAGAAAACAGGGATTTTTTTTAATAGCAAATTTCTCTGATTAAAATTTCATTTCCCAAATACATAGAGAACTGGGTCAAATGTATAAGAATACAAATCATTCCCCAAATGATAAATGGACAAAGGTTATAAACACACAGTTTTCGGAAGAAGAAATCAGAGCTATTTATAGTCATATAAAAATGCTCTAAATTACTGTTGACTTGAGACATGTAGATTAAAATAAACTCGAGGTATCACTTCACACCTATCAGATTAACTGATATGACTGAAAATGGAAATGACAAATGTTGGAGGGAATGTGGAAAAATTGGAATAATAATGCACCATTGATGGAGGTGTGAACTGATCCAATCATTCTGGAAAGCAATTTAGAATTATACCCAAAGGATTATAAAACTATTCATATTCCTTGATCTAGCAAAACCATTTCTATATCCCAAAGAGATATTAAAAAAAAGAAAAATGACCTATAGATGTATTTATATTTATATATTTATGTATTTATATATTTATAGCAGGTCTTTTCATGGTGGCTAAGAATTTGGAATTGAGGTGCTGTCCATTAATTGGGGAATGGCTGAACAAGCTGTTGTATATGATTGTGATGAAATACTATCATGTTATAAGAAATGAAAAACAGAAGACATATTTATATGAACTGGTGCAAAGCAAAGTGAGCAAAGCCAGGAGATCATTTTATACAGTGATAGCAATATTGTATGATGATCAACTCTGGATGACTTAGTTATTCTCAGCAATACAGTGATCCAAAACAATTCTGAAGGACTTATGATGAAAAATGCTATCTACCTTTAGAGAAAGAACTGATAGAGTCTGAATGCAGATTGAAGCACACTTTTAAAAAACTTTAATTTTCTGGGTTTTTTTTTGTGGGGAGGGGTATCTCTGTTTTCTTTTACAACACGAATAATACAGAAATATATTTTGCAGGATTTCACATGTATTATATCAAATTACCTTCTCAGGAAAGGGAGAGTGGAAGGAAGGGGGCAGAGAATTTGGAATTCAAAAATTTTAAAAATTGTTATTATATGTAATTGTAAACAATATAAACATTTAAAAATTAATAGAAGGGGGACAGAGCCAAGATGGCAGAGTAGAAACAGCACTTCCATGACTCTCCATCCCACACCACTTCAAAATCATGTAAAAGGAGACTCTGAACAACCTCTGGAGCTCCAGCACCCACAGAATGACACAGAGAAGCTAACCTCCTGCTGAGGACAGCCTGGCAGCCTGGCACGGAGCGGCCAGTGCAGCACTCTGGGAGCCAAGCCCAGGAGCCGAGGACCTAGTGAGTAAGAGGTTTTAGCCCCAGGGCAGCCAGACCAGCAGCTGGCTGGAGGGACCACAGAACACCAACAGCTGTGGCGTTTCCAGACTTAACACATAGATGCCTAGGACAAAGTGAGAGGTTAGTGCCCTATGGACTTTGGGACCAGTATTTGGGGAACACATTGGCTTTTTCCCCTGGGGGCTAGAAGCCTCTGAGGAACTGCAGCATAGCCGCCATTTTGCAGCTTCAGTTGCAGCTTCAGCTCCTGGCCTGTGAACCGTAGGGGAATCTGCCGATCAGTCTGGGGGGTAAGCGCCCTTGCTTTAACCTCCATAGATTTGGATTGCTCTCTGGGGTTGAGGTCTTGGGGTGTATGTCCAGCTTGCCAGAGTGTGTGGGGGCTTCAGAGAGAGCACCCAACTAATACCTCTGGCAGTTGAGAAAATGCCAATGTTTGGGACAGAATCTCCCCTGTCTGGTGGCAGAGTCCTATTGTGGCAACAAGCCCAAAAGTCAAGTAATTAAGTGGCAACATGCCTAGGCAAAGGAAACAAAATAAACAGAAAAATGCAACATTAGACTCCTATTTTGGGGGCAAAGAGGATCAAAGCATGGAACAGGAGGAGGACTGGGAGGTCAGAACTCCTGCACCAAAAGCCCCAAATGAAAATATGAGCATGTTACAGGCCATAGAGGACCTTAAGAAGGATTTTGAAAACCAAATAAGAGAAGTGGAGGAAAAATTGGGAAGAGAAATGAGAAGGATGCAGGAAAAGTATGAAATTAGAGTCAACAGCCTGACTGAGGAAAATAACACCTTAAAAAATAGACTAACTCAAATGGCAAAAGAGGCTCAAAAGCTCACTGAGGAGATTCATTCCTTCAGAATTAGACTGGAGCAAATGGAAGCTAGTGACTTTATGAGAAATCAAGATGCTATTAAACAGATCTAAGCAATTGAAATAATAGAAGGCAATGTGAAATATCTCATGGGAAAAACCACTGACCTGGAAAATAGATCCAGGAGAGATAATTTAAAAATTATTGGACTACCTGAAAGCTATGATCAAAGAAAGAACCTAGAAATCATCCTTAAAGAAATTCTCAAGGAAAATTGCCCTGATGTTTTAGACCCAGAGGGCAAAATAGAGGTTGAAAGAATCCAGAGATCACCTCCTGAAAAAGATCCCAAAAAGATAACTCCTAGGAATATTATAGCCAGGTTCCAGAATTCCCAGATCAAGGAGAAAATACTACAAGCAGCCAGGAAGAAACAATTTCAATATTGTGGAAACACAATCAGAATAGCCCAGGATCTGGCAGCTTCTACACTGAGGGATTGAAGGGTATGGAATATGATATTTTGCAAGGCAAAGGACCTGGGATTAAAACCAAGAATCACCTACCCAGCAAAACTGAGTATCTTGTTTCAGGGGAAAATATGGTCATTCAGTGGAATAGAGGACTTTCAAGCATTCTTGAGGAAAAAAGCAGTTGAATAGAAAATTTGACATTCAGACACAAGAAGCAAGAGATGCTTGAGAAGGTAAACAGGGAAAAGAAATCACTATGAACTTATCAAAGTTGAACTGTTTACATTCCTACATGGAAAAACAATAACTATAACTGATGAAACTTTCTCAGTATGAAAATAGTTGAAGAAGGGTATATGGGCATATGAATACATATGTGAATGTGTGTATATATGTTTACAGGTATATATGGATAGAGGGCAGAGGTTGAATTTGGTGGGAAGGGATGATACTTAAGGGGTGAAGTTAAGAGGTGAGAGAGGAATGTGGCAAGAGGAGATGGGGAGAGACAGGGTAGGATAAACTATCTCATGTAGAAGAGGCAAGGGGAAGTGGTTGCAGGGGACGTGAAGAACAGGAAGGCAAAAAGGCAAAACCATATTCTCATTGAATTTGGCTCAGGGAGAGAATGACATACATACTAAATGGGATATCTCACTGTGCATGAGAGTAGGGGGAAGGGGGATTAGAGGGGGAATGATGGAGGGGAGGGCATGCTGGGGTGAGGGGAGGTTGGAGGCACCCATTTTTGAAGAGGACAGGATCAAAGTAGGGAATGGACTAGGTGGGAGGTGGGATGGGTGGGAGGGAAATATAGTCAGTCTTTTACAATATATCTACTATGGTAATGTTTTGCATAGCTATACATGTACAACATATACTGAATTGTTTATCTTCCCAGCAGGAGTGGGTGACAAGGGACGGAGGGAATGGATCTGGAATTCAAAGTTTTAAAATATAAAAATATATATAAAAATAAAAAAATTAATAGAAAATAAGAACACATCTAAGATGACCATCTCTCCATTTCTCTCTCCTTGTTCAACTTTTTTGCACTTCTCCCATGCTCCCCTTTTCAGGTTCCTTTGTTGTAATCACTTTCTCTATTAGATTGTCAGCTCCTTGAGGGAAGTAAATATCTTTTTTGTAGTTTCATCCCTAGTTCTTAGCACAGTGCCGGCCACACAGTAGGCCCTTAAAATGTTTATTTACTCGATAATCCACATAGAGAATATCAGAAACATTTTAATTTCTAAAGTAAATTCTGGTCAAAATGAAAACCCTGGGAATCATAACTTTTCTCTGAGTATGTAGAGACTTCACAAGGAAAGGAAGGGTTAGGTTCACTCTATTTTACCCTAGTGTCTTAGAAGTTGTAAAAATTCCAATTTAGGCTTTATGTCAGAAGAGAATTCTTCCTAACTATTGGAACTGTCTAATAGTGGACGCAGTTACCTTAAGAGGTGATGGGTTTGTTTTCCTTGAAAGTCTTCAAGCACATTCTAGATGACTACTTGTTGGGTATTCTTGTAGTGGGGAATTCCTTTTGGGTATAAGTTGGACTAGATCAGTGGTATCAAATTTAAATAGAAAAGGGAGCCTCTAAATTGTACATAAGGATCTCTGAAGCTGTATATTGACTCAAAGAATCACATATTAGTGTTATCTATGTTCTGTTGAATTTTTGTTTCTCAAATATTTTCCAAGTACATTTTAATTTGGTTCTGTCAATATTCCACTAATGCAGCATATTTGACAGCTCTGAACTATATGACCACTGAAGTTCCTTTAAACTCCTGAATTCTATGATACAGGGTACCGAGGCCTATAATTTCTCCCATAGGAAACAGAAGTTTTGCGGTGGCAGCCCAGATCATGATCTATGATACTATGAGGAAGGGACTTAAAAGGGACTAATATGGAGGAAAATATGACCATGAATGTGGTTACAGTAGGAGAGAAGATCACTCATCTTCTATGTCCACAGGAACTGAGGGAAAAAGTGGGATTTGTGATAGGGGCACCACAGAATTGAAATCCTATTCTGGGGGAGGGGTTTGAGTTCCAGATTTTCTGCTTCCCTCCCTCTCCTCTCCATTTCTTGAGAAGGCAAACAATTTGATATGAATAATACATGTGAAATCCTGCAAAACATAATTCCATATTAGCCATATTGCAAAATAAAACAGAAAACTACCTAGGGTTAGTTTGGAGGTGCCACAAGGTGGATCAAGCAGTCAAAAAACCTTTATTAGGCATTTACTATGTGCCAGGCACTATGCTAAGTGCTAGATGAGTATGTGATCATGGAGTAGAAGGGTCACTCTCCCCTTGGCCTCTAGGAAGCAAGCACGACCTCCCCCTTTCCCCTCCTCCCCCCACACCATACATATAATGGCCTAGGGGCAAAACATTTTTCTCCTTGTGCTAGTCATAGTTGTTTCTACCACCCTAATTCATTCACCTGCTCCCTTCTTCACCCTTCATTCCCTATGCATGATGCCCAAACCTGTTACTCTACTATCAACTCTAATAATTAACCTCATTCAATTAGCATACCACATGGGTTGGACTATCAGCCTCACTTTCCTCCTCAAATATGTATTGCATATGACTGGTGTATGTTGTGGAATCAGAATAACTTTTCAGTGTATATTCATGTAATTTGTCCTTTCAAAAATATCTCATCAGGGATGTGAATTATTTGTCTTGATATGGAACAATATAACCCTTCCTAGAACACCCAGATAGTGTTTCCCACAAGCCCAGAGTACATGTTCAAAGAGAACGCGCCCTAGAGAGAAACCAGCTTAGTGAGTACTCTCAAATTAAGTCTTATTTCCAGAGCTACTTGAGCTGAAGAACAGCCTGCCCTTTGAATGTGATTACTAAGTCAGGCCTCTCTCTCCTCTGTAAAGGTCTTCAAATGACCAAATATAGACTTGGAGCCCCGGACAGAACCATTGCCTGTGAGTCACCCTGCTCCTCTCATTTGGGGTCAGTGGTTGTCATGGAAATTGTGCAACAAAGCCAAAGGCTTCAGAATTCCCCGAGGTAGCCTCTTACTAATCCATAGTTTACACACCAAACAAGTCTGCTTACTCTGTTAATCTTTACCTACTTCCTGCCCTGCTCTTAGTGAAATCTGAAAATCTCTGACTACTTTAAGGCCTATGATTATCTTTTTTTAAAGGAAACAAAATTATAAGGGTATACTTAAGTATACCCTTATAATTATAAGGGTATAAGCAGGTTGTAACCAGTTTCCGATAGCTTCCCCCGTACACAAAGATATAATATATGATGTATAATATAATAGGCACAGGGAGTCTTAATAGTGTTGGTGCAAATTCTAAGCTATGAAGGCTTAAAATTGCACTAAGACTTTTGGGACACCATTTTGTGCTCCGTCTCCTGTATACATTTAAGACATTTTTATATTTGTTACATATATTTTTAATTATTTCAAAGTCAAAAATCACTTTTTCATTTTTAGAATAGGAATTTCTGTTTCCTGTCCCCATGTCCCCCACCTCACCTGAAAAACAATGTTGGATGTGGCCCACAGCAAAGGGATGATGCCTGTTTGATGACCATAACAGGTATTACAATGGGATACAGTGAAGGAGGTGGTGGATGGGAGCTCAGGAAAGGGCTTATGGAAAAGGTGGACCCAAGAGACAAGGATTGAGGAAGAGGAGAAAGATATTTATAGATAAAATAGGGGGAGGGCAGGGAGGAGAGGTTGGTAGTATGAGACTGGTACAGCAGATACTTAGAACTGAATGTGGAGTCATGGAACTGGAGGCTGATTCTTTGCCCAGACATAATGCCTTCCTGATGTTGAGCAAGTCACTTAAATTTCCTGGGTCTTAGCCAAAAAAGTGAATAGGTTAGAACCCATTGATCACTTTTGACACCCCTATGATATAGATTGAAAAGTTTGAATTGAATTTGGTTTGAATTCCACCTTTACTTTTATTTATTTCCCAGGTAACCTTGGGTAAGTTACTTTTCCTTTCTGAGCTTCCATTTTCCTTTCTGTAAAGTGGGTATATGTCTTTTCATTACCTATATTGCTTCACAGAATGTTAGCACTTTATGAATTGTAAAGCTCTACATAAATGTGAATTGTGACTCAAATCAGAATTGTGTATGTTCAAGGCAGAGTAGTGCAAAGGCAGGGAGGTGGGAGAGGGCAGAACATGTCTGGGGATCAGTTTGGAGACCAGTTTGGCTGCAGTGTTGTTGTTCATCCTTCATTTTCTTTTTTTTTTAATTAAAAATTTTTTTCATCCTTCATTTTCAAAGAGGACCGATTACATCATGGGGTGAGGTCCTGATTTGTGCATGAATTGGATTTAAATGAGGCGGGGTTGTGCAAAGTTGTCAGCCTCATTCTCTCTTCTAGCATCATAGATGTCCAGTGGTAAGACAAAAGTCAAGGTGACTGGTGATAGCCTAAGATGCAGTGGATGACCTTGGCCTCTTTGATGTCTGACCAATGTCTAAGCACTAAGCCTGCTTCAGCTGCCTTCATGGCCTTTGGAACAAATTGTTCTCATCCACCCATTCATCCAGGGAAGTCTTCATATGCTTGGAGTAGACATCCCCCTAACTCATTGAGGGGTTTGAAGCCTCAATCTGGCTTAGCCCATCTGTCAAGATGGTTTTACCAGGGTGTGGTTATAGCTTCTTGGAACCATGGGTGAGAGGGGGCAGGTGGACACCAGAATGAGTAGCTCTGAAAAGGGCTGGGCAAGCTCTCATACCAGAGGTGCTAGTACTCTTGAACACCATGCACAAAAGGCAATGTCATGAATGATGGCTAAAAAGGTAGATAAGAGCCAGATTGTGGGGAGCTTTTAATGTCAAAGCTATGGAATTTGTATTTTATCTTGCAAGCAGTGACAAATTACTGAAGGCTTTTGAGTAGGAGAATGAGGTGATTTTTGAGCTTTGGCAGCTGTATAAAGAATGGGTGGGAAGGGTGAGGTCAGAAGCATGGAGTTCAGTTAGAAGGCTATTTCAGTTCAAGTTGAGAGATAATATGATCTGTATTATTCAAAAAGAAAAGGAACAGCAATAATAATAGCTGGCATTTTTATAATGCTTTAAAGTGCTTTGCTTATGTTATTTCATTTGATCCAATAATAATATTGGTGGTAATTAGGATGACTAAGCCCCGCTTTACAGAAGTAACTAGTGGTACAGTGGACAAAGATGGGTCTGGGGTCAGGAAGTAAAAATTCTGCCTCAGACACTTACTAGCTGAGTGACCTTGGTCAAGTCATTTAACGTCTGTTTGCCTCAGTTTCCTCTACCATAACATGGGAATAATAATAGCCCCTATCTCACAGGGTTATGGTGCATCTCAAATGACATATTTCTTTCTTTCTTTTTTTTTTTTAAAACAATTGGGGTTAAGTAACTTGCTCAAGGTTACACGGCTAGTCATTATTTATGCATGGGTGCTCATTTTCTGAGGCCGGATCTGATCTCGGGTCATCCCAACTCCGAGGCCAGCGCTCTTACTCACTGTGCCACCTAGCCGCCCCTTTGGGGCAATTGGGGTTAAGTAACTTGCCCAAGGTTACACGGCTAGGTTTTTGTTTGTATGGAATAAGTGTCAGAGGCCGGCTCCAAACTCAAGTCCTTCTAACTCCAGGGCCGGCGCTCTATTCACTGCGCCACCTAGCCGCCCCTCAAATGACATATTTCTAAAGGTTTTAACCTAGTTCCTGGCACATAGGATGCTTATTCCCTTTCTTCCTTGCCCTTTACACTTGGGGAAATTTGGACTGAGAGAGATTAAGTGACTTGCCTAGGGTCACCCAACTGCTGAGAGTCTGAGGCAGGATATGAACTCAGTTCTTCCTTGACTCCAATTTCAGTGCTCTGGCCCATACAGCTGCTACAACTCCCACCTTTGATTTACATCCTGATTTACTCATTTTATATTTATATATATATATATATATATATATATTCATATTATACATTTTACCATATATTTCACATACATCATCTCATTTGATATTCACAAATATCACTTCAGATAATATTAACATAATTAATATTTTAATAATTATCTTAATTATGGCCTGCATTAATTTTTTTTTTTTTGAAAAGGAAATTGAAACAAAGTGATTTGCCTGGTCAAGGTCACCCAGGTAGTAAATAGTAGAACCAGGTTTTTCATCCCATTTTCTGACTCCAAATCCTGGGTTCTTTCCATTTATACCCTGGAAAAGAGAAGAGTCAAAGGTCGGTCTTTGGGAAGATGGGGTAAGTGGTGGGAATATCTTCTGAAAGTTTGGAGGTGGAACAGGTTTTGGAGAAAAGGTAACAAATTCAGCTTTGGACAAATTGAACTTGAAGTATACTGGCATGTCCTGGAGGGAGATGTCTTCTGGAAGCTAGGGATACATCAAAGGAATTTAAACATTTTTCACATGGATTATTTGAGGTCCTTTCCCTTCTCCAAATCTCAGTTACCCTTTGGGTTTTATTTTGTAAAAAAGTACATTTAACAGAGTTATTGGACAAATGAATGCTGTTTTAATCCCTCTGATGATATTGGAGCAAATATTTGAAATCAACATTTTAGAAAGTTTTTCAAAAGAATTCTTTCCATAAAGGAGCAATTGCTCCGGGCTCAAATTCTTTTCTGGGTTACTTTAGAGCTGCTGGATCATTCTATTGATCAGCCAGGAACTTTGTTTGTTCTTGCCGCTTCCTTATGGCCATCCCCTGCATTGTTGAATATAGCAGCATTCATTTCAGAATGTTGCCAAGAGAGGTAATACATAAGCAGGTTTAGAAAGTTCATGAAATTAGCTCTGTCAACAACTGACTGAGTGATTCTAGGGAGGTTAATTCATTTCTCTGAGCTTTGGTGCCTTCATCTATAAATGAACAATAGCCCAGGTTTACATAAGATTATAGAATCATAAATTTAGAGATGAAAGTGACCTTAGAGGTCACCTATTACAATATTTCCATTTTTACAGATGAAGAATAGAGTCAAAAGAGGACGAAGGACTTCCCAAGGCCACACATGTAATAAGTAGCTAAGTCAGGCTTTGAATCCAGGCCCACAGACTACAAATTTAGTTCTGTAAGCATTTCAAAGTTTACAAATCATTATCTTTACAACAGCCTCATGAGTTAAGTAATTAAAATATTATTATCATCCCAATTTTATAAATTTAACAACAGCAATAAGACTGAGCCTGAGGATGGTGAAATGATTTGGCCATGGCAACGGAATTAGGTGGCACAGTGGATAGGGCACTGGGACCAGAACTCATATTCCTGAGTTCAAATTTGGCCTCAGACACTTATTAGCTGTGTGACTCTGGACAAGCCACTTTAACCTTGTTTGCCTCAGTTTCTTGCCAGTAAAATGAGCTGGAGAAAGACAATAGCAAATCATTCCAGTATCTCTGCCAAGAAAACACCAAATGGGGTCCCAAAGAGTCTGACTAAAATGACCAAACAACAACAACAACAAAAGGTATGGATAGGTATGCCCCTGTCTCTCTTCCATTCAAGATCCTTCAATGGCTGATTCTTTATTGTCCTAAGGACAGAATACATGCTCTTCAGTCTGGGTTTTATCTACATTTCCAGACTTACTTCATTACTGCCCTCACAAGCCCTGTGGCCTGGCCAAACTAGAGCAACAACTGTTCCCAAACTGGTTATGTACATACCTGGAATTCACTTACTCCTCATGTCTGAAATCTCCTGAAATCTTTGTCTTACCCAGATGTCACTTCCTCATTGTAAAGTCTTCTCTGATCCCCCCTCCCCTTCTCCAGTTGTTAATGTACAGGATCATAACAAATTTCAAAGCAGCTGCCAGTCTGCATTGGTGGAGGAAATTCCCTTTGCCAGTGAAATTAAAGGTCTGGTTTGAAAGAAACCTTTATTCCTTTATTATGTTATTGCAAAGAAAGGAAGATTTCAGTCCCTGACCACAGAGAACTTCAGTCTAATTGAGGAGAAAGGTATTTCATGCCTGAAAGAATCAGAGAAGAAGAGAAAATGATATAATCACATATAAAATTGTAGAACATATTAAAAACATGAAAAGAATCCACAAGGCTGAGAGATTAGGATAGTCTAGAAGGTTCTGGAGGTTCCACAGAAGAGGTAGATTGATTCAGATGTTAAAGAATAGGGAGAAAACCTAAGAGAGAGAACAGCCATGGTCTTCAAATACCTGAACACTCTAGGGGGGGAGGGGGAAAGGATCACATTTATCCTTCTTGACCCTAGGGAACTAAGAAGGAGAAGTAGAAATTGGAGAGAAAGGATACAGGTGTCAGCTGAATGAAAGGAAGAACCCTCCTAACAAATAGCTTGAATACAAATATCCTGATCTGGGCATACACTCCAAGCATCCATATGGAAAAGGGAGAGAAGAGGATTCCAGTTTTCCTAGGTTCTTGATGGACCTTCTGGGCACCTGACTCAGATGCCAGGTAGAGGAAATAGAATCCCCAAGATACAGATGAGGCAATAGCAATATCCACATATGAACTAGAAAGGAACCCTCCCATGGCTGAATGGTCCTCTGCCTGTGATTTTTACTGCCTGTCCAGGACCTTGGACAAGTCATAACCCTCCTTAGGTCTCAGTTTCTTCACCTGGAAAATGAGGAGCTTACACTAGATGGTTTCTGAGGTTTCTTCCAGTTCTAGTTCTCTGTTTTTGAAACCAAAATCATTATGATCTGACCACTGAAAAGGGTTGGCAGGAAGAGCAGAAACTTCCTTGTTCCTAAGAGAAGGGAAAAAGAAGGCCCAGTTAAATACCCACAGACTCACATATCATCATAGCTGGACAGGACATTAGAGATCATCTAATTCAGGGGTTGGGGATTTGTTCTGTGAAGTTTGGATTCAGTCAAAGGGCTGCACTTGAGGACCCGAGGGCCACATGTGGCCCCAAGGCCACAGGTTCCCCACCCCTGACTAAACCCCTCATTTGACAGTAGAGGAAACTGAGGAATTTTGTGAGTCAGTAAATGGATCAAGGTCATCTAACTAGTTGGTGTCCAGTACCATTTCTTGAACCTTCCAAAAATGAGAGAGAGAGAGAGAGAGAGAGAGAGAGAGAGAGAGAGAGAGAGAGAGAGATAAGCAGAGAGAGTAAGAGAGGCAGAGAAAGTCAGAGAGACAGAGGGAAACACATACAGAGGCATAACAGCACTTCATTTCCAAAGATCCATCTCTAGGAAAGAAAAAAAAATCTTTCTCCCCTCACTGCCCTCCTCCTCTCAGCTGTAAGCCCTCTTTAGTACTCCCAGAGATACTTATGGTCCCTCAAATGATACAAGTAAAGGTTGTTAGCTCCTTCGACCTCTTGTAATAGCAGAGAGGAGAGAGAGCAGAGAAGAAGGGCTTATAGTCCTTCATTCATTCAGCAAACATTTATCAAACACATAGAGTGTACAGAATACTGTACTAGGCATTCAGGGAAATACATAGTGCCGATTGTGCACTGTCCTTGGCCTTAAAGAACTTGAAATCTCGTTAAGAGGTTAAAGCATTAAATTAGATGTTGCTAATATACAATGTTACATGATAATGTGTGTGAAACAAAGTGCTACATATTCCTCCCAAGAGGGAAGGTTGTTACCATTAGAAGAAAGGCTTCATGGAGGAGGGATATTTTAGTTGGGTTTTAAAGGATGGGGAAGAATTCAATAGATGGAGAAGAGCAGGGAGGACATTCTAGGCTGAGAGCAATACTAAAGGCTGGAGAGTGAGCATCACATTGGGATAGGGGAGGAAAGGGCAAAAGGTAGTCCATTTTGGTGGACTACAGGATGTGTTTCTGGGGGGAGGGCACTATATTTTAAGATTGAGAGGCAGGGTGGCAACAGATTATGGAAGGTCTTGAATGCCAGATAGAAGAATCTGTATTTTTGTTCAGGAAGCAATGGAGTTTTTTGTTTGATTTTGCAGATGAGTGACAACCAGACTTATGGATAAGGTAGATTATTCTGACAACTTTACAAAGAACAGTTTAGAGGGGAAAGAATATAGTAGGGCTGGGATGCCTGTTAGTTATTTTCATTGTATAGACAGCAGATAGGACCAGTAGAAAGGGATAGTGGTAACTAGAATAGAGAAGAGGAAAAGGTAACAGTGACAGAAAGGACAGGATCTAGTGACTAATAATATGTGAGAGGTGAGAGAAAGTGGAATATTCATGAATGTTGGTGCCACTGATGAATGTAGTGAAGTCAGAAAGAGAAACACGTTTAGGAACACCAACCAAGCAGAAAAAAACCTGGCTTTGGACATTGGGAATTTGAGATGGTAGGGAGCCATCCAGCTGGAGAGCGGCATTTCTGGTTAACAGGTTGGGAATACAAATCTAGAGGTCAGAAGAAAGGTCAAGTTTGTAAATAAAAATGTGAGAATAATTTGGATTTGAGATGGCAGTTGAAACTGTGGGAATGAATAAGATTTCACACAGGAGAGAGTACGAAAGAGAGAAGAAAGAATATTGCTTTGCTGAATATCTATATTAAGGGGTCAGGATGAATATAGGAGGCCTGTAAGAAAATTGGAGAAGAAAAAGAGGAGGCTGATTAAGGGAGTAATTCTGCACTGGGGTTTGGCAAGGTTATTATGGTGATTAAAAAAAACAACAACAACAAGGGAGCAAGAGATTTGAGAGTACAGGATAGTGTTGAGTTTAATTTGTCCAAAGAAGGATAGAGATTGTAAAAGAAGAGTGTGGCCAGGTAAGGGGTGGTAGCCTAGGAAAATACTGAGGGACAGAGGGATTAGAACAGTGAGGATGAAGAATATAGGCTTAAGAGGAGAAGTAAGGCATAGGAAGAGATGGAATTATGGGAGATTATGCTTAGATAAAGGAATCTGAGAATTCTCGATTATGGATGTGGAACACATGGGTGATAGGAAGATCATAAAAAAAGTTGTATGAATTCAATAATACTTTTAAAGGCATGATTATGACCATGAATATATAACATATTTTGTTGGCACAAAATAACAGTGCTCAATGTACATATATGTGGATTCAGACACTTCTCAGAATAAATACATAGCTCCGAAGGAGGAGCAACCACTGTCTCAGAAATCCTCCCTGGCTCTCAATTTCCTGACCTATAAAATAAGGAAATTAGGGTAGATTACATGAAAGGCCCGTTTTTAAGAACTCTTAAATAGATAAAATTTGAAAGATCGTTATGAAGGAGAATGTAAAATTAGATGATTTCTGCTATCTACATACTCAATTTCCCAAGTAGATAATACCAGGGGGAGAGCTAAGCCACCACATAAGTCAGCCTTTTATTTCCTTTTACTTATGGGTGTGGCACAGCTCCCTGGGAAAACCTCTTTCCTGGGAAATTTCAAAACCTACTTATAAAGTCACTAGCCACAGGGCATCAGAAAACAAAACTAAAAAATTCCAACAAGATCCTAGGAATTTACAAGAACTCCTAATAAACTAGATGAAAAATCTACTCCCATTCCAGATAGACAGGAAAACAGCCTCGGAGCTCCCCTTCTGACCTTTCATTGGTTACAATATTCCCAGATTAGGAGTTTCTCCCTTGGTTTCTCTAGTTCAAGTGCTAAAACCACATGCCTAAACCGAACCAGGAACTTGGTCATTGTGTATCCTCATGAGGATCCCCTGACTCCTTTTGAATTCTATTTCTACCCCAGACAAAGGAAAACTAAAGGAACTGTTGAGGTTTATGGGTGCTTGAAACCCCAAAATACCAACATGCTGGGTCCTACTGAATGAATTCTACTCAAGTCTTCTCTCAGTCAAAGTAAAGCAAAGTTTATTAAAGATTCAACAAAATGGGTAGACTCTTAAGGAACTTAAGTATTTGTGACACTTGTATTGAGAAGTGGGTCAGAATAATCTGACACAGACTGAGTCTGTGCTAGATTAATCTCAGTCCCTTCATGGAGGCAAGAGGGATCTTATCTACAGAAAGACTGTGGGAGTGATCTAGGGGTAGTCTAGAGTAGGAGTTTGAGGAGGGTCCTGAGGAGGAATCTAAGGAGGATCTTTGATGGAACTGAGGTCAGACTCCAGGAATGGGATTAAAGGCGGGAAATAGCTGAAGGCTACCTGGAGATGACAGACAATGGAGAGCTAGGCTAGTTTCAGGGTAACAGGTTTGGGTATAGATATTTTGATAGGATCAAGGGTGTGAAGTAGTTGGACAATAGAGAGCTAGGCAAGGTTATGAGTAACACAGATTTGTGCCTAGCTATAATGAAAGGTTTATGGCCTCAGGCAAATGCCTCATCAAGTGGGAAGATTCAATCAGAATTCAAGGGGTCTCCTAGAGCCTGTACCCTATCAGAACCAAAATTATCTTTGGATCAGGTAGCTCTAATTTCATTGGAATCCAGAAAGCCTTACTAAATCAAACCAGTTCCATTTGGAAGAAACTATGGAGGGCTTGAGGTCACAGTAAATATCTCATTCTATCCCCACAATATCTCTATTTTACAGCTGAGGAAACTGAGGCAGACAGAGGGTAAACAATTTGCCCAAGGTCACATAAGTAGTAAGTGTTTGAGCTCAGATTTGAATTCTGGTTTCTGAGCTTCAGGCTCAGCACTCTATGCATTGTGCCTAGTCAGTGATACAGACACTGTACATGTAGTAAGCTACTACTGGAATGCCAAGCACTGTGCTAAATGCTGATGATGGGATAGAGGCTCTGGGGACCCCCTAGAACCTTCCCACTAGATCTGGCATTCCCCTGAGGCCATAAACCTTCCTATGCTATTCCCAAATTTGTTACCCTTAACCTAGCCTAGCCCTCCATTGTCTGTCACCTCCAGATTACCTCTGGTTGTTTCCTACCCTTGATTCCATCAAAATTCCATTCTCTTGGTTCCTGGAATCTGACTTCAGTCCCATCCAGATCTTCCTTAGACTCCTCCTCCAGATCCTCTCTAGACCCCTTCTCCCAGACTACTAGAACACCCCTAGATCCCTCACAGTCTTTCTGTATATAAGATCCATCTTGCCTTCACGAAGGGGCTCAGATTCTATCTAGCCTGACAAAAGGCTCAAGGCTAAATCTGGCCAACTTGCATTAGTGATACAAATTCTCAGACTCCTTAAGAGTCTACCCAGTATGCCAAATCTTTAATAAACTTTGTTTTTCTTTGGCTAAAAGAAGACAGGCCAAATTCATTCTGGCAGGACCCGGCCTGTTGTTATTTTGGGGTCTCAAGAACCCCAACATTTTAAACCCCAACACTGGGAATACAAAGAGAAGCAAAAGACAGTCCTTTGAGGATTTCTCAGTTTATTAGTGAGACGAAAGCAAGCAACTATGTATAAATAAAATTCTAAAGGAATAGCACGAAGGCAAAGAAAAATTAATTAAGTAGTGTTTATTAAGCACCTACTATATGCCAGGCATTGTGCTAAACACTTTACGATTATTATTCCAATTGATCCTCACAACAAACTTGGGAGGTAGGTACAAATATTATTCCCTTTTTATAGCTGAGTAAACTAAGGCAAAGAGAGATTAAGTGATTTGCTTAGAGGGTCATGTATCTATTAAGTGTGTGAGGCCAAATCTGAATTTAGGACTTCTTGAGAACTTAGATCTTCCTGCCTCCAAGTCCAGGGCTTTATCCACTGAACCAACTAGCTACTGCAGGAATGGGTGAAGAAGGGACAGTGTACTTTCAGCTGGGACTGAGGATGACTTCATGGACAAAGTTGCCCTTTAGCTAGGCCTTGTGAGAAGAGAAGGATTTCCCTAAGTAAAGAGGTGAAGAGTGTGTGTAAATGCAGAAAGAGAGAAGAGCATCGGAAGAAACAAGACCAGGAAGGAGGAAGTAGTGACTAGCAGTCCAGTTGGAATATTGTTTGTTGTTTGATTGGTTCAGCTTCTTTCTACCTCTTTGTAATTCCATTTGGGGTTTTCTTGGCAAAGAAACTGGAGTGGTTTGCTGTTTCCTTTTCCAGCTCATTTTATATATGAGGAAATTGAGGCAAACAGGGTTAAGTGACTTATTAGGGGTCACACAGCTAGTAAATATCCCCTGAGGCTGAATTTGAATTCAGGAAGATGAGTCTTCCTGACTCCAGGCCTGGCTCTTCATCTAGTAAACCTAACTGCCTTAAAAGACAAGAGTAGTGTATATAATGAGGCCTGGAATAGTAGACTGCAACCAGATAGTGATTACCATCATCTGGTGTTAGATTTAGTAGGGGTCCTCTCCCTTGGAGATGTCTCTTTATTTGTCTAGGTTACAGCAAGCAGCAGTATGATTCCCCCAATTTAATTTGTTCAGACATCTGGGTGGGATTAGTCAAATCATCCCCACCTGCACTCTTCAGAATTTATCCAAGATTCCTAAAGTATGGATGCCTTAGGGACCTGCCTGCAGGCTTACTTAATCAATTTGGGGAGCAGAAAGGAAGGAGACTGAAATCTCTTCCTAAGTGGAAACATAAAACAATGAAATTTAAAGGGTTTTTTTGGGAAACAAAGGAAGGCCACCGGGTATCATAGATTTAGATGAAGAAGTCATGATTTGGTTCTGATTCTTAGCAAAAGCCAGTCTCCTGTATTATAGGCCTTGGATAAGCAGCCTTCAGCGGCCAAGCTCTGGCAGTCTGGGAGGGCCATCCTGCAGCTGGGGGTTAACGTGACTGCCTGGGGGAGACCTTGCAGCATCCCATTGTGCTGTTTCTGGTCTCTAGAAGGGCTCTTCCGTTTTGGGGAAGGAGAGGGTTCAAACAACCTTCATCATTTTGCTCTGATTTGGACAGGAGGAGACTGAATTTTTATCACTCAGGAAGGGGTGGGAGCCTTCAGAAGAAACAATTCATTCTACTTGAGGAAACCTCTGGCCCTTTTAAAAGCCTGGAACAATCTTGTTACAAGAGGCAGCTGAAACTGCACTTAGCTGAATAGTTTGCTTACTGAATGTGTCTAAATAAAGATAAGGACACTTTATATCACGAATAAATAGTTGTTGTTACTATTTTTGATACATTTATAAGATTCCTATGCATGAGAAGGAATGAGGCAAGATGGGAAAAACATCTAGTCCAACCAGGCAAAACTTAATATTCTGGTGGCTTTCAATCAAAATGTTATTTTAGATAAATATAATCAATGCATTAAAACTGGGGAGGACCTTGGATCTTAGAATAAAGGATGTCAAAACTGGGGTGAATAAACTGAAGGGAATAAACATTTATAAAACATTTATAAAAGCCTACTATGTACCAAGCATTGTACTAAGCACTTAAAAAATATATATATTTCATTTGATTGCCTAACTCTATGAGGTGCTATCATCATCTCCATTTTCCAGTTGAGGAAAATAGAAGTGAAGTTATTTGCCCAGGGTCACACAGCTAATAAATGTCTGAAGCTAGATTTGAATTCACAAACATGAGTCTTCCTGACTCCAGGTCCTGTACTCTATTCATTGTCCTAACCTAACTGCTCTTTGTATGTATACATGTGTTTATGTGTATATGTGTATGTGTATGAATGTGTGTGTATGTATGAAAAAGACCTATTCATGGACTCCATGATCTCACAATACTTGGGACTGATAAAGCTAAATGTACTGGGAGAAATCCACTGGAATACATGCCCCAGATTACCATGCACGAGCCCACAACATATCCTCTGATTGGAAGGAGAAATTTGAAAAAAGGTTTTTTTGATTTATTTTTAATTTTCAACATTCATTTCCACAAGGTTTTGAGTTACAAGTTTTCTCCCCATCTTTCCCCTACCCACCACCCCAAATAGCTATCTTACTGAATACTCCTTCCTCCAATCTGCTCTCTCTTATCTCTTATCTCTCTTATCCTCCCCATCCCCCTTCTGACCTTCTAGTAGGGCAAGATGGATTTCTGTACCTCAGTGCCTGAAAAAAGTTTTGTGATAGTTTCATACAGAGTTGTGATGGGTGCACAGTGGGGCAGATGTCAGCAGAAACAGGATGAATTGTAGCTGCATTTAGGCTGTGCCAACACTAGCATGGATACTGCAGTAGAAATAGTAGAGAAAGAGGAAAAACTCAGAGAAAGGTATATATGCCCCAGACTGGTGCTGGGCTCCCTAAAACCCTAGTTCTCAATGACAGACCTTTCTGAGCAGATTTAAAAGCCAGTGCAGAGCAGCTTTAAACTCCAATACTTAACACTGGGGCAGCTAGGGGAAAACAGTGGGAGTGCTGAAAATGGAGACAGGAAGATCTTATTTCACATCCTGTTTCAGACACTGATGAGCTGTGTGACTCTGGACAATCACTTTGCTTTTTTTAGCCTCAGTTTACTCATTTGCAAAATGGTGGTAATAATACCATCTACCATACAGGTTTGTTGTGAGGGTCAGATGAGACAACCTATAGAAAGTGTTTTGTGAACCTTAAAGAACTGCATAAATGTTAGCTATCATGAACATTGGAGTTATGAGTGAATTAGCTATAGAAAGTGTTTTGTGAACCTTAAAGAACTGCATAAATGTTAGCTATCATGAACATTGGAGTTATGAGTGAATTAGCTGACAATGCCCTTCTTCCAATATATTGACTGTTGTTGTTTGTGATCCCATTTAAAGTTTTCTTGGCAAAGATATTAAAGTGTTTTTCCATTTCCTTTTTCAGCTCATTTTATAGATGAGGAAACTGAGGCAAACAGGACTCAGTGACTTGTCCAGGGTTGCACAGCTAGTAAATGTCCAAGGTCGGATTTGAATTCAGGAAATGAGTCTTCCTGACTCTACTGTGCCACTTAGCTGCCCAATGTGTAAACTAGACAAGGATTAGATGGAGAACTAATTAGTATTTCCAAGAGATATTTGGAGGTGACAGTCCACTGGTATGGGTGCTAAGAAGGTTTTTTGCCTGATGCAAAGTCCTGGTTCTTGCTTTGCTATACTTTTAAAATTAAATGCCTTTTGCTCTGATTTTGTGTGGCATGATCTGGCATAAATGTGGCTCAGAGATGTGGGTTTCAGTGAATGTTAACCAATACAGTATACCAAACCTAAATGTAACTCAGAGTTGGGGGGCAGGGTGCTGGAAGCAGGAGATGCAAGCTAAATATATTTATATCTATATTGGAATTGAAACAGATTAAATTGGAACTCTTAAAGAGATCTATACAAACATTCATAAGTACACAAGTCTGGAGAGAGGTGGGGGGTTGGGAGCAGTGCATGGGGGAGGGGGAAAGAGACAGAGAGAGAGACACACACACACAGACAGAGGCAGACATGGAGAGACAGAAACAGAGACAGAAAGAGAGACACAGACAGAAAGAGAGACAGAGACAGAGACAGAAAGAGAGACACACACACAGACAGAAAGAGACAGAGACAGAGAGAAACAGAGACAGAGACAGAGAACATTTTGACACATTCCTGGAAAAGGGTAAGATGCAAAGGACATTACAGACTTGAATGTAAATAGTTGGAAGTATAAAGAATGACATTTTTTGAAAGGGTGCAGGTGGAGGAGTTTGCCTTGGCAAGGAGGAAGGTCACTTTTTTCCATGGAGACAGCCAGGAAGGAGGAGAGGACAGACCAGAAAGAACATAGAGAAGTTTTAAAGTGTAGGGGAGAGGAATTTACAAAAACCCATTGTCTTTTCTTCCTCTTTGTGTTCATTTCACAATTTTCCAGGGACACAAATCTTTGATTTAAAATTTTTAAAAGACATTTTCTGTTGTTTCTCAGAAGAAGAAAAACACCATCAGTTAAGGCAGGTTCTCTGGTAAAGAAAGGAGAGATTGGCTTTAAAGACAGAGGTTCAAGATTGAAACACCAATTCTGATCATTATTACCTAAATGACCTTAGGCCAATCGTCTCCGCTCTTTTGTTTTCCTCCTCTGTAAAAATGAGGAGGTTGGAATATATCTCCCAGGTCCCTTATAGGTCCAGTATTTTGTATCCTTTCAATGTTTTCTCCTTCCTGTATAGTAAACCAGGTACACAGTCTATTGTTTTTAAATAATCTTCTTTATAAATTATAATATAGAATGTATATTCATCTCAAAAAAGTATATCCTTAGGATTCTTCACAATAAATATTGAAGAGTGTGCTGTTACATCCCCACTAGACTAACCACAGTCATGGAAGGGGACTAACACAAATCATTTTGTTTCTTGGCTATGAAAAAATGAGTCTGATTTCATCCCTTAGAAATCCATGCTGAGTAACTTCAGCTGGGCTCTCAGTGCTGTCTAATCACTTCATTTATTAAAGCCTAAAAGCATTGACTTTTGTCTACATGTTGGATCATTTGAAATTTAAAAAGAAGACTGCTAATTCACTAGATCTCTAGGCAATAGCAACGGGCAGATAGGACTAGGAGCCCCAGGCCTAGACTGAGTGTTTACCCAAGAGCTAGAAGACCCATGAAAGTATTTGGGGGCCATGGCTAAAGCAATCTTAGGTGTCTGCAACTAGGACAGTAGTACTGAGTCAAGTATTATAGGCACCATAGGCAGAAGGTTGAAACTAGAAAAATGGAACCAGTGGAACTAGGAAGATGATGATATTGAAAAGTAAGGCAAGTTTTGCACTCAAGGTATTATTATTATGAAGAAAGTCCTGTGCCAGCCAGAAATAACTACACATCAGCTAAGAATAATCTTAGAATTCAGCAGTTCTAGGGACTATATGTGACCTGGGAAGTGGTTGTAATCAACCAGAGGGAATGTGGGGTGACAAAATATGGATTGAGGGGCAGCTAGGCAGTGCAATGGATAGAGCACTAGCCCTAGAGACAGGAGGACTTGAATTCAAATTCTGCCTCAGACACTTGACACTAGCTGTGTGACCTTGGGCAAGTCACTTAATCCTGATTGCCATATACAGAGATATGTGTGTGTGTGTGTGTGTGTGTGTGTATGCATAGATACTTATACACACATATATAAATGGATTGATTTTGATGCTATTACTGCTTGACTAAAATATTCTTTAAGAACAGCACTCTAAAATTCCATGCTTTCTTTGTGGTCTAATTTCTAGGACTTCGCTGATTTTACTGTCAGAAGGAACTCTCAGGTAAGGAAACTTCCTCTAGCAGAGCAGGTTGGCACCTCTTTTGTCACTTATAGTCTTAGAGCATTGCCTAGAGTGCTGAGAGTTTAAGTAATTTGCCCATTGTCACAAACAGGGAGAGCTTGAACATGGGTTTTCTTAGCTTTGAGGCCAGCTTTCTATCCATTACATTAAACTGTTTCAGAATTCAAGACCAGGAAGGAAGGGGAGGTACTGGCTAGTGAAATTGAGTGCTCGAGTTTTCATCATATTTAAGAGGCTCATCATTAAATGAATAAATTGGAATCTTGAGTTATAAATTGCTCTTTTATGTGCTTGGGTAGTACATATAAAACCTATTTAAACCTGAAGGACAGCTATGTATAGTGGAAAGAACTCATTTTAGCATCAGAAGAACTGGATTCAAATCTCCTGCCTTCTATTTCCTAGTTAGGCAACAGTGAGCAAGCATTTATTTTTCTTGGACCGCATTTCCCTTATCTGTAAAATAAAGGCATTGAACTAGACTGTCTCTAAGATCCAGTTTGAGGGAATCTAGGTGGCCCAGTAGATAAAGTACTGGTCTTGAAGTCAGGGAGACTCATCTTCCTGAGTTCAAATCTAGCCTCAGACACATTTTAGCTGTGTGACCCTGGATTGTATAACCCAGTGTTAACCCTGTTTGCCTCAGTTTCATCATCTATAAAATGAGCTAGAGAAATGGCAGACCACTCTAGTATCTTTGCCAAGAAAATCCCAAATGGGGTCATGAAGAGTTGGACACCACTGAAATGATTGAACAAAAGCAAAGGTCCAGCTCTAAATGCCATCTATGATAACCTCTTGATCTCTCTCTCTCTCTCTCTCTCTCTCTGAATAATAATTCTATGAATAAGGCACTGTAAGGGACAAGGAATGAAAGTACAAGGAATGAAATAATCCCTATTTACAAAAAATCTTACTCAAAATGGTGGAGAGAGAAGGAATTAGCACACATATTAATACAGTACCCATATGTATATATGCATATATGTATCTACACATCTTTATGTATATACATGTACATGTGTATATATACATAATACAAATATATGCATATGTATAGCATATATTGTATACAGCCATCTAAACTGAACATAAAACATATTAAGGGGAAGAAAGATTTTTGAGCAATACCTTTAACCTATCATTAAGAATCATTCTATTCATCTGTTCAGAGACACTTTTGAAGACCCAGAAGTCTGAATTGGGGGGATCTGAGCACTGAACCATCAATGGTCTTTTATGCTAATCTCTTCAAAGTAGTATTTGCCTACTGGAGGAATTTTTTTGTCTATCACAGGTTTGAGGAATCAAGTTGGGAAGATTAGCCAAGGTTGAAACGTTTAAAAAATTGTAATAATCTGACAATCATTTTTTAAAAATTTGAATTTCCTTTCTATTATGAATTTAGTCAACAAACATTTACAATTAAGTATACAAATAACAAAAGATTGCACATAGAACCACAGCCTTCTGTAATGTAGTTTTTTTAGGTGAATATAAATATAACACAGCAGTAACAAGATTACCATTTGTGTCCCCTTCTGAATATTTGCTTTCTTCTGTGTACTTTTAACATGTTTTATTCATGCTTTTCTCCTTTTTATTTTGTATATAATTACTAATTTACTCTTCCCTCCCTGCACCTAATAGAAGCTTGCTAATCATTTTAAGGCAAGAGGAAGAGTATGCTTAAACACAGACGCACACACACACACACACACTTTGGGATAGGAGGAAAAACAAACAAACAAGTAACTTCTATTTCTTCCAGCTGAATTATTCATGGCTCTGTCAAGGACTGCTTTAGGCATTTTTCTAAGTGTGAAAAATAGGGAACAGGAGAAACACACATTTTGATGAAATAGCTCTGGATGTACAGAAAGTAGGAGAAGAACCCCAAGGATTAGTAATAATTTACACCCGGCCAGATCTGGCCTATTTAAAAGCCCATGACTAGACTAACATAGACACTGAATGGGAATACAGGTCACACACCATCAATTTATTTTTAGAGAAAAAATGTCATTACAATACAAGGTAGGCAGCTTTCTAAGAGTAACAGAAGATGGCCCTGACTAATAAAACTCAACATATGAAGATATAAAATAACCAAGTCAAAGAATTTTTGTGCTCAGAGGACATTTAGAGGTCCTTTAGTGAAGAGGTGTTAAACACTCTGGAGTGGCCCAAACCAGATTAAAATGTAATTGGAAAATAGTTGAGGAAATAAAAATACAATAAAACATAGATATTGTTAATGTGTGGTTTTCAAGAGTTTGTATATGGCCTGTACAACAACCATCCTTAGAAAGGATTCAGCAGCTCCCATTTCTATTTGAATTTGATTTCATTGCATTAGTCCAGCCTGTTTATTTTAAAGATTAGTAAATGGAGTATGACTTGCTCAAAGTTACATTGTTTTTTAGAGGTGATGCTAAAACTAGAACCCGAGTCTCATGGACTTGATGTGATACAATTGAGAAGTCTCAACCCTGTTCATAATCAGATAATTTACCTTCAGTAATTACTTAATGTATCCTGGCCTCAGTTTCCTTATCTGTCAATAATAGCAATGATAACTAGCTTTAATATATTGTTTTAAGGTTTGCACAACAACCTTGTGAGGCAGGTGCTATTATTAGCTATTGCTATTATTATCACCCCTATTTGACAGATAGGGAAACTGAGGCAGACAGGTTAAGTGACTTGCTTGTAAGTGACTTAGAGTTTGTAAGTGTCTGAAATTGGATTTAAACCCAGTTCTTGCTTCCAGGTCTGGTTTGCTATCCACTGTGCCACCCAGATGCCCTGTCCAATGTAAGGGATGGACAAGAGGGGTTTTTTGTCCGTATGTCTCTCCCAGCCCTAAATTCTATGATGCTGTAGGTATCATTAAATCCCTTCTAGGGAGCTAAATGGCACAGGGGATAGAGCAGTGGGCCTGGAGTCAGGAAGACCTGAGTTCAAATGTGACATCAGCTAGCCTCTTACTAGCTGTGTGACCCCGGGCAAGTCACTTAGCCCTGTTTGCCTCAGTTTCCTCATCTTTAAAAAGAGCTGGAGGAGGAAATGGTAAACCACTTCAATGTCTTTGCCAAGAAAATCCCAAATAGGGCCACGAAGGGTCAGACACACCTGAACTTTCTCCTTCTAGTAAATTATGTGTAATGAGGATTTGAGAATTTATTGGCATTCTGGGATTTGTAGTTCTGAGGAACAAGTATTCCCTCACAGTTCTCAGAGACATTTGGGCTATCGTGAACTTTGAGCTGTGAGGGGGTAGTTTTCAAGAGAGAGAGACATATGGCACAGGACAGACTGAGAGAAAGGTGAGGGGAGATGGCATTGACAGCTCTACCTGAGATTTAATGAGCCAAGAGGGAAAGAATTGATATCATAAGGGCAAGGGGCAAAAGAAGAAACTGAAAAGAAAAACTGAAGGAGCTCAGGAGGAAAAGGGAGAGATTAAGATGGATCACTGGGCCTTTGCAGATGTTTTAGAACAGCAGACTTAGGCTAAATCTGGTTGTATGTACCTTCTCAAGGATTGAGGGAAGCTATACCCCCCTACTTTGATCCCTTTCCCCCCTGGAAAAAAAAAAGTCTGTTCTTTATCGAATTTTCCTACTTGTGCTAGTCCAGTAACAAACACTAATTATATTCTGCTCACTTCTTTTATCTAAGTTTCCTATTGCCTGATTTTGACTCAAAATACAGAGAGGTCAGTGGTTGTCTTGAGATATACACAAATTTGATTTGATTTGGGCTAGTGACCCAAACTTCTGTTGGAGTGTTAGGAATTTTCCTACCTGGGAGCTTTAAGCTATCGTACTAATAACTTTATTTTTTTTTCTAATCAGAGGCTTTATGCTACAGTACTAACAACATTTTGCCTAAAATAAATTCCATTAGAACAACAGAGAAATGAACCCTGTGACCTGAAGGCCATTATATTTTCCCCAGGTGAAAAGTGAGCTAGCTGTTTTGACAGGGTGTGGTTAATTAAATCTCTAGCCTGACAAGTAAGAAAGAAAAGAAGTGGGGTCAGGTAGATATAGGTTTGAGATTAAGCACCAGCCCCTACCAGAAGGGAGGAGGGAGCTGATAGGAACAAGATACTACCCAGCAATTTCTGTATGAATTCTAAGATTAAATTTCCCATCAGGCACATCCTCCAGCCTCCTTCATTAAATAGGAAATACTCATTTAGTTTACAAAATGATCTTTTACTTTGCTGGAGGAGTCACTGAAGGGCAAATAATGAATACTTTAGTCCCTTGGTGCACTAATATATAACATAACATGACATTACATGACACCATAACATACACATAATATAGCATAGCAATATTATGCCTTATGCATATTAATAATATACAGGCTTAAGGTATGACATTTTATTATAATATCTCATTTTTCCTTTGTATCCCGTATGCATAGCAGAATGTTTGGCATATAGTGCTTGATAAATGTATTATTTGATTATTTTTCAAAAAACCCAAATTACATTTTAAATACAAATTTCACTTGGTTTTCTACCTCTCCCACATAGTAGTAAGGAGCAGCAGAAAGAGCCCTGGAGATGGAGTGGTTGAATCCCAGTTGTATTCATTAAGAACTCTCTCTCATTCATCCTTATAGTCCCAGTTCCAAATAGAGTGCCTAGCACACAGCAGACACTTAGTAAAGGCTGGTTGTTATCTGTGTGACCTTTAGAAAACTTCTCCTCTGAGCCACAGATTCCTTATTTGCAAGATGAGAGGGCTGTGCTAAAATGGAAGGAAACAAACACTGATTTGCCAGGTACTGTGTTAAGCACTTTACAAATATTATTTCATATGGTCCTCACAACAACCATGGGAGATAGGTACTATAGGCAGGCAGAGGTTAAATGATTTGCCCAGTGTCACAGGTAGCAAATGTCTGAGGCCAGACTGGAACTCAGGTCACTCCTATTCCAGTTCCAGCTCTCTATCCCTTGTACCACCTAGCTGCCTTAGATGGTCCCTATGGTGTTTTCTGCTCTGAATATGATTCTGATTCATTTGTCATGCAGTTTGGCTTAAGAAAGACCAAGTCATTGATGGTATGAGTACAAATCCCATGTTTAACTCATATTACCCATGCAAATGGTAAGCCATTTAATTTCTTTTTCTCATCAGTGGAATAGGGATAGCTCATAGAGTTGTTTGTGAGGCTTCAATGAGAAAAAGCAGCTTTAGAAATAATAAGAGAATGAACAAATCATAGATTCCCTGTTGTCTTATCTTACGTGGGGAGTGGGTGGGAGTCCAGTCTGGTATTGGGTAAATTCCCTCCATCAGCCACTGTTCTGAAGTTTACAGGTTTTGAGTTACCTGGGATACTGGAGAGAGGATATGTGCCAGAGAGAGAACTTGAAGCTGAGATTATCCTGAGTCAACTCTGTTCTACTTTCTTTTTCTGTATACTATCCCTCTTCCCCCATACTACCTCTCATAAATCAGATTATATTTGTTCAGTTTTTTTCTACCTCTTTGTGACCCCATTTGGGGTTTTCTTGGCAAAGATACTGGACTGGTTTGCCATTTCCTTCTCCAGCATATTTGACAGATGAGGAAACTGAGGCAAACAGGGCTAAGTGACTTGCCCAGGGTCACATAGCTAGTAAGTAACCGAGGCTGGAAATTAAACTCAGGAAGATGAGTATTCCTAACTTCTGGTCTAATACTCTATCCGCTGTACCACCTAACTGCCCAAATCAGATTCAAACTCTAAACTAGGGGTGGGGAACCTGTGGCCTTGATGCTACACATGGCTTTCTAGGTCCCTGGGTGCAGCCTTATGACTGAGTCCAAGTTTTACGGAACAAATCCTTTTATTAAGGAGATTTATTCTGTGATTTTTTGATTCAGTCAAAGGACTGTACTTGAGGAACTTGAGGGCCATATGTGGCCTCAAGGCCACAGGTTCCCCACCCCTGTAAGTCTAAACAAATCTAAATCTCCAGAATTTATAGACATAAATATTTATACACTGGAAAGGTGTGTTTTCCATTGAAACTAAAGTTAAATTGTATTCATATACACATTCATAGGATATCAGAACTGGAGGAGCCTAGAGATCATCTTTTTCCAGGAAAGAAAGGCACAGAAAGGAGACGTATTCACCCCAAACAAAGAACATTGGAGAGTAGCAGAAGGAATCTTCCCTTAGAGATAGTCACCCTTGTCCGCTCCTCACACCCTGGAAATCAACAACCTATTTTTCTAAAAACTGTAAAATGAGGATGCAATCAACACAATTGTAATAGCTTCAAAATTATGTTTCCATAGCAACATGAGGTTCTCTGCAGAGTCTGGGGAAAAAACAAAACCCAGCAAAAAATAAGTAATTCATTATTGGTGGGTGTCTAACGCTGTCCAAAGAAGACAGATTCTGACCACATGAATATTACATCTGGCCGACAGTAGCATCTAGTCTCCAAAAAGACATGATCTATATTGGAGGAGAAGGAGGAATCATTTCCCCAGTTTTCCCGTGAGTCTGGATAAAACAGAGGGCATGTATTTTTAGAACTCGATGGGACATCAGAAATCACCTAGTCTTAAGTTTTTCTTTAATTAAGATGAGGAAGTTAAAGTTCAGGGAAGGGAAGTGGCCTGTCTCTAAGATCCAAAGATGTCTTCTGGGAAGCAGCAGAATGAGGACTAGAACTCCGAATTTTCACTTCAAGACCCTTTCTCTTCCCATTCTGTCACATTAACTCTGGATACCATCTTGCAGCTCTAAATTATCCAACGCAACTCTGGATTAACCTCTTTCTCTCTCTGGGTGACCGATTCTTCCCATTACCTCTATTTTAAGGAGGGGCCCTGTTAGTGGGATTTGTTAATGTTAATGGGATTTAAGATTTTCCCCACCCATTAATAGACCTCATGTGGAGCCAATTAAGGGAAGCTTGCTTAGGGGAGGCTTGCTTGTAGGAAGGCTTTCACACCTTTTGCTAATTTCTAATTAGGTGCTGAGTCAGGAGGGCTGTGATGCCTTCTGGCTCTGAGAAGTGCATATATACTCTGAGTTGGTATTTTGCTTTGGGGGCTGGCTTATGAGAAGGATTTTGTGATTCCATGGTTGAGATTCTGAGTGAGTGGCCATTATGTTCAGAGCTCCCTGAGTGCTCAGATGTAAAGGCTTTCTAGACTCAGGGATATATGTAAAGTATATAGTTGATTCAGACAGTCAGAGCCCTGCCTGTTGGTCTTTATTTCTCTGCTTGTATTTTCTCTGAAGTTCAGGGTGGTGACTTTTCCCCAGAACTAGTAAATATAATTAAAAACAGCTATCTTTCCCAGTAAAGCAGATCTAAGAACCTGTGCTAGCAACTGTCCTGGGTATGCCAGGATAGTTGCCACTACAGACTCCTAGTCACACTTTCATTCCTTTCCTGGATGTATTCCTGACTCTCTGGACCTTTTCTATCATGCCTCCCCTGCTTTTCAGCTTCCTTTTGTGTGGGACTTCCCATTTAGAATGTAAGCTCCTTGAAGGTAGGCACTGTTATTTTTTTCTGCTTATATTTGTATTTATAGAATACTTAGCACATAGTACCCAACACATAGTAAGCACTCAATAAGCATTTATTAATTTACTTGCAACTCTTTGTTTTATGCCTCACTGAAATAATAATATGGAATAGTAGAAAGAAGCCTGGAGCTGAAGCTTGATACTAGGAAAGAATTGACATAAATTCATGTATTTAGATCTAAAATGAACATTAGGGGCAATCTAGTATAGCTACTTCAATTTACAGATGAGTTTACAGGCCCAGAGAGATTAAGAGATTTGTTTAAGGTCACATAGATATTAAATGATAAAGGTGGGATTTGAAGAAAGCATCTTTGGCTCCAACATCATTGCTCTTTCCACTGAACCACACTATCTTTATAAGCTAGATGGCTCACAAAGGTCCCTAAGTCAAAGCTATGATCTTTTCAGTAGCAATGTATGGCTATGAGAATTGAACTATGAGGAAATCTGGCAGATCTGATGCTTTAATTTGTGGTACTGGAGAAGGTTTTGAGAGTTCCTTGGACAGCAAGGAGATAAATCAGCCAATACTTGAAGAAACTAATTCAAGCTCAAATACTGAAGCAGAAGTTTAAATACTTTGGCCACAAAATGAGGAGGCAGGACTCATTGGAAAAGACCCTGATGTTGGGAAAGATTGAAGGTAAAAGGAAAAGGAGATGGGAGAGGATGAGATGGAGAGATAGCGTCATGGAAACAATGAGTATGAACTTGGATGGATTTTGAGAGATAGTGGAGGATAGAAGAGTCTGGCATGCTGTGGTCCATGGGGGCAGGAAGAGTCAGACACAACTGACTGACTGAACAATAACAAACCTTTATAAGCAGTTTATTTTTGGAAACATATATTTCATTATAAATGAATAAATTGTCATCATTTACAGCAGGGAACTGGACAATAAACCTTCTACAGTCTCTTCCAGCTCTAGTACACTATTGATTAGCATGAAACAGTTCCTCAGAGCTTGATTTCCATTGGGAAAGCTAATTAAATGGAGTTACTGAGCCTACTGAGCTAATAACTAGACCTGACCTGAAGTGACCTCATCAAGGTTCTGCAGGTATGAAAGGTCCAGTTTCAGCAGCCAGTCAGCTTCTCTATCTTCCCTATCTTTATCAACATGAATCACTTCTAGATACCAACTGTCAAACTGATGATTGCTTATTTCCCACTGGTGAACACTTGACTTAAATTTTTTTAATGAGATTCTTACAGGAATATAATTCATGCTAGAACATATGTTGAGCTCCACAGATACTGCTTTTGCTATTCTTCAGTCAAATTCAGTACACTCAAGCATTCAAAATATTATAGGAGAAAGCAAGTATGTTACTGCCAAAATGGTCCACAACATCAGGAATCTGTGAAACAGAATGAAGGAATAATTCTCTCTCAATACAGGGAGGCTACAAGCCTGTGTCATCCATTAAGCCAGGCACGTGTGTAGTTACAGTCCTCTGCAGGAAGAATGTCAGCATTCCTTCAAAATAGGAATGTCAGCTGGGGAAAATAAATGCTGGAGTCCTCATGCTCTCCATCTGGGCATCTACTTTTTTCCCCCTGCAGTGGTAAAGGAAGAAAGGAAGCTGGGAAATAGCTCTCATGACAAGGACCTGAAGATTTTAGGGGTCTGCAAATTCAGTGTAAACCGACAGTGTGGCATGGCCAATCAATACTAATCAAGTCTTAGGCTGCATGTATTATCAGGACTCTGAGTAAGAGGGATGATTGTCCCACTGTTTTCTGGCCAGGCTGGACCAGATCTGGAACATTATGTCTAGTTCTAGGCATCAAACTAGTTTGTTTCTATATGGACAGATTGTTGCCTGAATTCTTACACATGCTGATTCCTCTCTTAAATCTTAACTATTTCAGAGACTACATTTGGAGGTAAACTACTTTCTAGATAAATCCAATGCTGGGTAAATGTTATTATCCTATTCCTTTGTGATTTCTGTTGATTCCAAATGTCTTCCTTCCTTCCTTCCTTCCTTCCTTCCTTCCTTCCTTCCTTCCTTCCTCTCTCTCTCTCTCTCTCTCTCTCTCTCTCTCTCTTTCTTTCTTTCTTACTTCTTTGCCATGAGGTCTAATAATGTCTATCAATTCTCTTCCTATTTTTTGGATGTGGAAGGATTAATCTTTCCATAGCTGCCTTAGAGTTATGTCTTCTCTGTTTTAGTAAGATTGTGTAGGTTTTTGTTAGTTTATTTTCTAAATCAGTTATGGTCCATTTTGCAATTCAGAAAGTCTATATCAATATTGTTGTTGCATGCTCGTCAATTGTATTAGATGGCCCCTTCCCATTCAACTTTGATTTCAGGATGTCAGTAAGTCTCAGCACAATTAGTCAGAGTTATTTTTGTTATTGTTATTATTATTATAATTTCCTGCTTGAAGTGCATTTTAATACAAAGAAAAAATTCCTAGCAATAAGAGCTGTTCAATGTAGACTGGGCTGCTGGGGCAGCTAGGTGGTGCAATGGATAGAGCGCCAGACCTGGAGTCAGGAAGACTCATCTTTCAGAGTTCAAATATAGCCTGAGGTACTTGGCTAGTTGTGTGACACTGGGCAAGTTACTTTACCCTGTTTGACTCAGTTTCCTCATCTGTAAAATGAAATGGAGTTGGAAATGGCAAACTACTTCAGAGTCTTTGCCAAAAATATCCCAAATGGGGTCACAGAGTCAGAACAACTGAAAAGTGACTCAACAAAACAACAGAATGGGTTGTTCCAGGAAATAATGAATTTCCAACCACTAGATATCTTCTAATGGAGGCTCAATGATCACTTGTTAAACATGCTAGAGAGAGATTCCAGCTTAAGGTTTGGTTTGGGATAGAAGTCCTCCAAAGTCCTTTTCAGATCCTAGTTTCTATGAGCCAATGAATCTGTGCTTATTGATATCACACAGATGAAATATGTTGAAAGCTGGGTAGTGATTTTTGAAGGTGATTTTGCAAGAGTATGGTGTCAATAGCTATCTATAGACAGACATATTCCAACTTCATTCTTAAATTAGGTCAAGAACATCATTTCTCAAAAATTTTCGTCTTAGGACCTCTTTATACCCTTAAAAATTATTGAGGAACCCAAAGAGCTTTTGTTTATGTGGGCTATATCTAATGGTATTTACTGTATTAGAAATCCAAGTGTTTTAATATTATTAATTTTAATATTGTGGATCCCCTAAATGGGTCTTAGGGATCCCCAGGGATTCCTGGACTACATTTGAGAACTCCATAGTTCAGTAATTGTATAACAGTTTTTGCCAGAAGAGAACTAAAAAGCTTTGTTCATGTAGCTCCTTAAAATGTTGCTTCATAATAAATCTTTATACATTTGATTGCAGTTCTTTTGATTCACAAGTAAATAAATTAGAGACAATTCAATATTTGATTATGAGATTTACAGCCCTGTTCCTTACAGTTTCTCAGGTGAGTGCTCTGTAATGGAGCCAAAGTGAAGGACGCCATTAATTTTTTTCACAGTGTAAACTTGGCATTGACAGAGGAGAGAACTAGATGAGGCACAGAAGAACCACACTGGGCAAAGAAACATTTCTTTTTAAAATTTTCCTCCTTATGCTCCCAAGCCTTTCTTTCCTGGAACATTTGCCCATTTCCACTGCCTCCCTTCTTCCATGTTAAATACACAACTGATATTTTAATGCCCAAGCCGCCTTAGCTTTCATCAAACAAATAATTTATTTTTGTCTAAATGGAATTTTATTGAAGAAGGGCCAGGAAGATATAGGTATGAGCCATATGGCAGATACAGGTATGAATCATATGGCTCTACTAGAGTTGTATAGATGAAAGGGACATTGGAATCTCTCAGATCACATAATTTGTTGGATGTTAGAGGTTACTTAGACGACAAAAAGAAGCTATTTTGAAAAAATGAATGAACTGTCATAGAAGGATGGAGGGCCTTACTCAAGATCACATAGATAGTAAGGAGCAGAGTCAAAATTTACACCTGGGTCTTCTGACCCACAGATCCAATGATTTTTCCACTTGACTATGTTTTTTTCTCTAGTTCAATGCTCTCATCTAATTCAGCCCCTATCCAAATCACGAATTCTATCTCTATCCCTAACAAATGCTCATACAACCTTTGGTTCAAAACATCCAGTGGTATGGAGCTTCCTACTTTATAGATGGATTCCAAAGCTCTCAAGTTTATCTTTTTTTCTCCTCCCTACTACATTTGCAACCTTGTGCAGCTAAGTGGCCCAGTAGATAGAGCCTGGAGTCAGGAAGACTCATCTTCATGCATTTGAATCTGACCTCAAAGACTTACTAGCAGTGTGACTGTGAGTAAATCACTTAACCTTCTTTGCCTTAGTTTCCTCATCTGTAAAATGAGCTGGAGAAGGAAAGGGCAAACCATTCTAGTATCTCTGTCAAGAAAACCCCAAATAGGGGCGGCTAGGTGGCTCAGTGAATAGAGTACTGGCCCTGGAGTTAGGAGGACCTGAGTTTAAATCCGGCCTCAGACACTTGACACACTTACTAGCCATGTGACTTTGGGCAAGTCACTTAACCCCAATTGCCCTCCAAAAAGCAAAAAAAGAAAAATAGAAGAAAACCCCAAATAGGGTCATGAAGAGTGGGACACAGTTGAACAATATATACACCCAATACACATGTGCATATATACACACACAGAATTAAGTTGAGAAGGGAAACTGGTTTGTTTGTTGGGTTTTGAGCTATTGAGACAGGTTGCAGAAGGATGAAGACCAGAATTTATTTCCTCATGGAGGTATGGTAGTCTGGGCAGCCACAATATTTAAGAAAACTTCCTCTGGGAACCTTTGTGAGTCATGGCACTAAAAGGGCAGTTATACAGAAAGGTAATATCAAGCACACAGAGTAAGTACTGTACGAAGGCAACATCCTACTCCAGGGCTAAGAGGCCTGGTTAAGCAATTTAAAAGTATTTTTAGTGGTTAAAATTATGCCCAGTTACACAACCTGCCTTTTTATGAAAACCCACAAGGAAAATTGATAATTGTGTGTCCGGCACTCATGATGCAGAGGAGATTTCTGTCTGACTAGGCTTTGTATGTTTTTTTTTTTAAGTTCCCATCAAGAAACTTAACTTCTTCCATAAAGTGATTTTTTAAAGTCACATAGAGGGCTTGACTGAACTTTTTTAAGTAGAATAAAATCTGTAGAATTTTAAGTAGAATAAAAATTGCTTGCATTTATACTTTAATCTTCCAAGATATCAATGGATCTAGGATCTAATTGATGTAGGTATATCCTTCAGAGATGTATATAGCAACCTATCCTTTCCGTTTCATCCTATGGGACTCTCATTTATGTCCTACCATCAGTTCTCATCAGGGCTCCTTCCATGTGTGTTTGTGGGTGTTTCTGGCTTCCTTTTCCCCCACATGAGCACATTAGTGGAGCACATGGATTATCTATAGGTTATAATAAATATTAGTTAACATTTATATCACACTATAAGGTTTGTGAAGTACTTTATGTGCATTCTCTTATTTGATTGTCATTGACCTTGGGAAGTAGGTGCAAATGCTGCCATTTATTAGAAAACTGAGACAGACCAAGGTCAAGTGACTTGCTTAGGGTTGCACAACTAGGAGTGTCTGAGGCAGGATTTGAACTCAGGTTTTCCTGCTTCCCCATCTAGCATTCTATCCACTATTCCTCCCACCTGGGTATTTCTTATCCCTTAGTTTTATAATACAACCAGCCCACATATGTGTTGTTTTTCCATTTATCTCTTGGATACCATTTTTCTAACTCCAATTTTTCTTCAAAATTCCTAGCTTGCAAAATGTTGCCACTGGCTTACAGGTACTATGTGCCCTCTCTATTGCCCTGTGGTTGATAATCATTTAGAATTCTTTGAAGAATAGTGTTCTGTGCCTCATAGTCATGCACCATTTATATGACTTTAAAATATGTAAAGAGTTTTATATGATTTATTTCTTTTGAAACTCGTAAGTATATGCAGTAGGTACTATAGATATTATTATACCATTTTACAGATGACAAGATTGAGTCTAGATTGGTTAAATGAGCTACAATAGGGAGAGAAAGAAAGAAGAAACTACCCCTAGTCAGTAGAAAAGAATTCTTCCCAAAAGCAAGTACAGGAGATACAGCTTAGTATCTTAGTATTCCTTGGAAGGTGGGATTGTGGTGTATGTGGTTTTTTGGTGGGGGCATTTCAAGGTGGGGATAGTTTAGCTCAACATTATATGAAAAATTCTGTCTACTTTCTAATTTATTCAGTACTCCTTTGACAGTTATTATGCAGTGACTTTAAAACATAATTAAAGTCTAGTGAAGTTTTATTTCTTCCTATGAAGCATCCCGGTATAAAAGTGGCCAGAGTCACAGTTAGAATGGACTGTTGGTGGAGTTGTGAACTGATCCAACCATTCTGGAAAGCAATTTGGAACTGTGTCCAAAGGGCTATAAAACTGTCCATACCCTTTGATCAAGCTATAGCACTATGAGGTCTACATCCCAAAGAGATGAAAATAAAGGGAAAATGACCTATTTGTACAAAAATATTTTTAGCAGCTCTTTTAGTGGTGGCAAAAAATTGGAAATTGAGGGGATGCCTATTAACTGGGAAATTGCTTAATAAGTTGTAGTATATGATTTTGATGGAATACTATAAGAAATGTATTATATTTGAAACTCAAGGAATTGTAGAACTGAATCTTGTAAACTAAAAGTAAAAAAAAAAATTAATAAAAACCGAAAAGTTAAAAAAACAAAAACAAAAACAAGAAATGTATTATAAGAAATGACAAGCAGGATCATTTCAAAAAAACTTAGGAAGACTTACACAAACTGATGCAAAGTGAAGTGAGCAGAACCAGGAGAATATTGTACATAGTAAAAGCAACATTGTAGGATGATCAACTGTTAATGACTTAGCTATTCTCAGCAATACATTGATCCAAGACAATTCCAAAGGACTCAGTGAAAAATGCTATCCACATTCAGAGAAAGAACTGATGAAGTCTGAATGCAGGTTGAAGCATACCATTTTTCATTTTTTAAATTTTTTGGTGTGTGGTTTTTTTTTCTCCTTTGGGTCTGTGTCTTCTTCACAACATGACTAATATGGAATATGATTGCACATATTTAACGTATATCAAATTGCTTACCATCTCAGGAAGGGGGGAGGTGAAGTAGGAAGGGAGAAAATTTGGAATTAAAATTTTAAAAATAAATGTTAAAAATTGTCTTTACATGTAGTTGGAAAAAACTGGAACATTATCCTTTTTTTTTTTTTAAAAGTATAAACTATGGCCTGGTGTTTTGGGATTTAGAGAATGTTCACTATACTTATAATAATGCTTTAATAACATAGAGATTACCAAACCAAACAGCATGGCTATATCCCCAGCATATCTCCTTTCCCTCCTGGTATCCCCAACATGGGGCCTCCCCTTTGGTCTTGAACACTGATTTTATTAGATGCTGCTTGCCCTAGGTACAGAAATCACCAGTTATGACTCCGGAGGGGCTTTTCTCCTGGTAGGAATGCCTAGTACATAGTAGGCATTTAATATTTGACTGACTCAGGTTTACAAAGCTCTGCCAGTGGAAAATGAACTTCCCTAGTTTCTACCAGGCTGAAAAGATTTATTAGCAGAACGCTGGCCCAAACAATTCATGAAAATTTTGTGGAGAAGTTACAATGGGTGTCGGTGGGGGGAAAGAACCCGTATTGAGGAAATTATGATTATTTTTTGAAATAACAAAGTAAGAAGTCTTTGTAAAATTTATTAGTTCTTTAAATAATTTTTTCATCTGTGATTTTATTGCTAGAGGGAGCTCTCAGCAAGTAAATTCTTTCAATGGTGTAGAGTAGCACTTTACCTATAAAGTATAGTTTTAGAATAGGGTTATTATTTGATTCCAGGAGTACTTAACCTGGGACTGCATATGCCTAAGAGGATCTGTGGACAACTAACAATAGGCAGTCAGTCAATAAAGATTTATTAAGCACTTATGGTGTCTTAGCTCAGTGCTAAGTGCTGGGGACACAAATACAAAAAAAAAATGACAATCTTTACCCTCAAGGAGGTTATGATCTAAAGAGGAAGATAAAACACAAAAGGAAGTAAAAAAAAAGACTGGGAATGGGGTTGGGAAGAGGAAAGCACCTGGACTGGGGGCTGCTGAAATCAGTCAGAGAAGTCCCAAAGTACTGTAGCCAGGTGAGAAAAGAGATGATTTTGTGTCTGCATTTTAGAATGGGAAAAGAAGTACATCCTTATTTTCACTAACCTTCAACTGATATTTAACATTTTCTTCAGTTACTTAAAAATGTTATTCTAAGAAAAGGTTCATGGGTTTCAGCAGACTGCCAAGAGGGACCCATAGTAGATAGAAAAGGTTAAGAACTGTCTTAGGACACTTACTTAGGACTTGCCTCAGACACTTACTATCTGTGTGACCCTGGGCAAGTCACTTAACCCTGATTAACTCAAAACCCCCATCTTACTGAAGGTGTACCAAGCCTGGGACCCTTAATGCCCCCTTCCCACTTTGTGTTGTAGTGTCACTCTCCTTTTCTCTATAGACTGCTTTGGGGGGATCTTCAACTGCTTGGGCCCCCAGGTTACCTCTTATGACTGGGCCACCCAATATACATCAGAGGCAAGAGTTGAACCTGGGTCTTTCTGACTCTGAGGCCAGTTATTTACTACTTCACACTGTATCTCACTTTAAATCAATTGCATCTAAAAATTTAAAAACGAAAACAAAGTTGATTCTTACTCTCACCACTCTAATACTGTGTTATAGCTAATCCTATGTCTTAACCGAAAAACGGCAGAGTGGCAAATGATATTGAATGTGTAATTAGAACACCTGGAGTTCTGCTACCTACTGCAAAGCTGGAACTTTTCCTCCTATGTTGTAGTCAGCATCTCCAGATCGATTAGAGAGAATGGTGGGCCCAAAGAGGCTGTGAGAGAACCAGATCGGAAGCCACATCAAAAGCCAATGGTGAAAGTGGTAGTTTGTGACCCCTCCTGATGCAGTTACCTCTGGGAAACAGACATGGCTAGGAATGGACAACTAACAATTTCCCTTGGACTTGGCTGGGGTAGGGCCTGGTCAGTGGGGGCTCCCTCTTTCTGGGGACCAGTGCACAGAGCCTCATAACTAGAGTCTCTAGGAACCTAAGGTATCCTAATTCTTGGTTGGGAGAAGTGATTTCTGGAAATCCCAGGGGTCCTTCTTAGCTTTCTCTTTCCCCTTGGTAGGTATAAAGTTTGAGATACACACTTGGTTCCTGGGACATCCCAGTCACTGTTCCTAAAGGGTCATCTGACCTTGAAGTCAGTCCTTGCTAGCAGTTACTGGTCTATGAAAATTCATCAATCTTACTGACAGCCAGGGTAACTAGGTGCCACAGTAGATAGAACACTGGCCCTGGAGAGGATCTGACTTTAAATCTGGCCTCAGATACTGACTAGTTGGGTGACCCTGGGCAAGTCACTTAACCTTGATTGCCTCCAAAAAAACATCTTACTGAAAGTGTACCAAGAGTCTGGGACCCTTAAATGCTCCCCCACCAAACTTTGTGTTCTAGCACCACTATCCATTTCCCCATAGACTGCTCTGGGTAGGGATCTTCAACTGTTTGAGCCCCCAAGTTAAAAAAAAACAAAAAACAACAACTTCATTACATCTTTACCAGTATGATGTAATACATAACAGTATCCTCATCTGTCTTACTAGACTAGAACAGAGGATTTACTGAGGTCTACTGAAATTCTAAGTCTTTCAATTCTCTTCCAACTCCAAATCCTATGATACAATGATAATGACAGGCATCAGATAATGTACCCCCCTGTTTATAGAGTGAACTTGACTATTAAAAATGAATCACTTCAAGATACCCGAATCACCAAAGGGCAACATTTCCACAGAGTCATGTAGAAAGAAAATTCCTCTAAGTAGTATGACATAACTGTTCAGGAAGTTAAGTGGTTTCAGTCCTCTCATTTATAAGACAGCAAAACCACAGTATATACTCCACCCCCCCACCCCACTCTGATTTTTTCAGGGAGCAACTAAATTGATTTGCTAAGGACTTTCTGACTCATGTCAGAAACATGGGTGGGAAACAGGGCATAGTAGAAAATATTTATCAATATTTATCAAAAGTTTGATGCAATGTTGATGAGCAATAGAAAGTCAGTGGGAAGGTACCTTAGAGACTAACCATAGAGATCCAACCTCCATCAAACAAAACAAAACAAAAGAACAACAAACACAAATGAAACCCAAGAGTAAAGTTTATTGATGCCTTCTGTTTTTATATTTTAGTCATTCCCCACCTCCCACCCCAACCATGAGCCCTTCTTTTTAAGAAAGAACAGTTAAACAAAACTAACATAGCATAGAAACTTTATCTAATGGTACATACACTCCAACCCTGATAAAGAAGGAGATGTCTTTCCTTATTTGTTCTTCAAGGTCAAGAGAGGCCATTATCATTATATAGAATCTGATTTCCTTTTCATGGTGCTTTTCTTTACATTGCTGTAGTTTTGTATATTTTGCTTCTTTGACTTAACTATGTGTCATTTCATCTCTTCCCATTTTTCTCTGACTTTTTCATATTCATAATTTCTTATCCCACAATAATATTCCATTTTATTTATATAGCACAAATTTTCTTTTTTTGTAGTTTTTACTTTTTTATATCATCATCATTTTCTCTAGTATCCTTCTTCCCAGAGACCCATCCTATAGAGCAACCAGTATTTTTTAAAATATTTTTAAAAATAATAAGAGGAAGAAAATCAGGGCAATTAATCAGGCCATTGAAAAAGTTCTAGAATATGTGCAATGTGCAACAATTATTATAAATCTCTCACTTTCGCGAAGGGGCAAGTTGGGGCTATCCTCTCATATCTCTTTGAGTCATTCTTGGTCTTTGTAATTTTGTGACATTCATGTGTGTGTGCATGCGTGAGCGTGCATGAGCATGTGGTTGGTTGTTCTTTCCATTTACATTGCTGTAGTCATTGTATATAATGTTTTCTTGGTTCTGCATACTTGATGCTGCATCAGTTTATACAGATTTTTTCATGCTTCTCTGTTCATCACATGCATCATTTCTTATAGCACAGTAATATTGCATTATATTCATGTACCACAGTTTGTTTAGCCATTCTTCAATAAATAGACATGTGCTTTCTAAATCTTTGCTATGACAAAAAAGTACTGCTAAAAGTATTTTGGTGTATATGAGAACTGTATTCTTATCAGTGGCTTCCTTGGGTTGTAAGCCTAGTAACTAAGTCTCTGGTTCAAAGGCTATTTTAGTTACTTTATTTGCATATGTAGCCATAGGAGAGAGAGAAAGTTTTACAAGTATAAAGATGATTCCTTGTATAAGGTGAAGGGCCTGTCATTGTGTGGCATGAAGGGAGATAGAATGTGTATATCTCTAGTGTCTTCCCTCCTTACCCCAACTTTTCTCTAAATGGATTTTTATTTCTGCAAAATGAGAAAGCAAGAAGTTTGGGACCAAAGGCTGCTCTGATCTCCTAAGAGAGAGAGGTATAGTAGGCAACATCTATTTGCTCCCTTAAATATTGCTTATCTAGAGGATATGATCGTGTTCCATCTAAATTTTTGATCACTTTGTTATTTTGGGGCAAAGACACCAAACTCTATGTTGAAGGCTTGATCCCTTTTGCACCTAATATGGGTTCCACAAGTAACACACATAGAGAATAGCAAAGAAACCCATTTATCCAAATTATAACAAAACAGAAACGAGAGAAAGAATAGATTAGAGAAAATGTACCAGACAATACAGAATGAAGGAACTCTCCCTTTGGGATAAAGGTAACTGAGGTTAGATGAGAGAGAGGGTCCTGGATCTCACCTAAGGGGAAGCTCCCAGAAGTTTCTAGAGTAGTAAGCTGGGAATAGAGACACGTCTACTACTGGCTCCTCTCATGCCTACCCAGAGCCTTTTCCTTCAGCCACCTCATGTGGGGGGGCCTCTTCCATCTTTTCTCTCCGTGCTGGAAGCTGACTTGATAATACACTTGAAGAAGATTCTGGCTTGAAGAGATCCCAAAGGAGGACTGGCCTTTGGAGGGTCCCAAAGGGGATTGGTGAAAGCTAGAACTCTCTTTGTCTCTCACCAACTCCACCCTACCCATTACTCAGGGGAAGGGCATTCATCTCCATCAATAGGGAGAGTCCCATGCTAGTCACCTTTGGGACAGGGGTTACACATAATTTCAAATCATTTCCAAAATAACCTTACCAATTCACAGCTCCACCATGCCTATCATTCCACCACACCTCCAATATTAACTATTATCATTTTAAAAATCATCTTCCCTATGGAAACCTCAGAGTTGTTTTGATTTGCATTTGTTTTGGAGCATTCTTTCATGCAGTTGTGAATACTTTCTGATTCTTTTGAAAACTATTCCTACTCTCTGGCTACTTATCTTACTTAGGGAATGGGTATTAAAGATATACAAACACATACATATATATGTATATAATACATATATGTGTATGTGCATATATACATATATATGTATATAATACATATATGTGTATGTGCATATATACATATATATGTTAATTGTTTATATGTCTTGGATACCAAATACTTAGAAAACTTATATAATGATTTCCTTCCCCTCCATCCCCTCACTGCATTTGATGGCTTCCCTTCTAATCCTAGTTACATTAATTTTATCTATGTTATAGCTTTTCTATTTCATGCAACCCAAATTATCTATTTTATCTGTTGTGATTATTTCTAACCCTTATTTGGTTAAGAATATACTTTCTACCCACACCTGTGAGAGATATACAGTGTTTCTCTATTTTTTGGTAGTATGATCTTTATTATTATGATTATGTATCTATTTAGAATGTAGTATGGAATATGGTGTAAGGTATTGGTCCTCACCTAATTTTTGCCAGCTTGCTTTAGAATATATATTACAATTTGTTCAGTCATTTCCCATTCAAAAACTGGTCACTTTATTTCAATGATTTTGGCTGTTACTGAAAGGGCTGAATATTTTGGTACTTGCAGGGGCCTTTCTTTCTATCTGTGATATCTTTTGGGTATATTCCCAGGAGTGGAGCATCTGCCAACCTTGCTATATTATAGATGAAAAGACTGAGGTTTAGAAAAATCATGGAATGCCAGTGATGGCAGGGACTTCTGAGGTTATTTAGTCCAAGCTCTTCCTTTTATATATGGGAAAGGTCCAGGGAGGGGGAGCTAGGTGATATGATACAGTGAATATAAATACAGTTTTGGAGTCAGGAAGACCTGAGTTCAAATCCTGCCTCAAATTCTTATTATATGATTCCGAGAAAGTCACCCACCATCCCAGGTCTCTGTTTCTTAGAATTGTTGTGAGGATCAAATGAGTTAAATATATAAAGCACTTTCAAACCTTAAAGCACTATATAAATGCTGGCTATTATGGAAGTGACCAAGCTCACTCGATTTTGTGAACAGAATTCAGATTTCTACATCCCACTGTACCACACTGCACATTTTATGATGCCTTAGTATAGTTAATGCTTTAATTAATTCTGGAGCAATCATATTTTTTGAAACAAAGGAAATACTCAGTAAATGTTGTAGGAACCATTTGCCTCATCAGGGAATTGAGGAGCTGGAAGAGGAAGGGCACTTTTTTTGAGGACAGGGCGCCCTCTTGTGTCCCCTTACTACCACTAATTCTTTGGGACTATGAGTCACCCTCTTCCCATCACATTGTAAAGAAAGAAATTCCCTATTTATGCTTCTTCATTAAAGGTGAAATAAGAGACTGCAGTATTAAGGCGTACTTCTGCTATGCCTCTCTTTGGCATTTGTACATGCCAAGTATAAGTCAAAACCTAAATGTGATCACTGCATCTTCAGATTTCATTCCTGCATTCTTTGTAGGATCATAAAGTTTTGAGCTATAAAGGACCTTAGAAGTGGGTAGAAGTTGGGGAAAAAAGGCAAATTAGGCTTGATAGTAGGGGAAAATTTTTTTTGAATAATTGAAACATCTTTCCTCAGGAGGTCAAAAACCATTTCTTTTGGTGGTTAGAATAAGGCCTTGGAGGTCTTCAAGGAGAAGCTGACCAACCACACATTGGCCAAGTTATAGTGACAGTTCCTTTGTTTATGGGTTTGATTAGACTGTCACTAAGGTCCCTTCTACCTTTTAAGTTCTGTGATTCTGTGTTTTAACCTAGGTTGAGACCCATTAGAAGTCTGGGACTTAGTTTTATCATCTGTAGTGGTCTTAACCCCTTGGGGGTCCCAGACTGGCAAAATGACTTGTGTAATGGCACAAGTAATGAGAATTTGGAGAATTGGGGTCAACCCTTATCTCTGTCTCCAAACTATTTCTGTGGGAAAGGCACTGTTCTCTGAATCTAAGTTTTCTCAAGGAATTGTTCAGGAAGAGTTGTGCAAAAGGGATATCCTCTAGAAAAAGCATGATCAGATGGAAAATGCAATCCATATCCAGAGAAAGAACTGATGGGGTATGAATGCAGATTGAAGCATATTATTTTTTCTTTTTCATATTTTTTTGTTCTGTTTCTTCTTTCACAACCTGACTAATGTGGAAGTATATTTTACATGATTGCACATGCATAACCTGTATCAGATTGCTTCCCATCTTGGGGAGGGGGGAGGAGGGAGAGAGGGAGAAAAATTTGGGACTCAATATCTTTCAAAAAAATGAATATTGAAAATTATCTTTACATGTGTGGAAAAAATAAAATACTATTAAAAACATTGAAAGGCACAATGAAAAAAAATGGAGTGCTCACATTAGGAGAATGCCATGAATAGCTTATACATCCTATTGGTATACTTGCAATGTCAAGACTGCCCAGAAGGGACTCAGAGTAGCCAGAAAGAGTGCTAGTCCTATATTACAGAAGGACATTGATGAAAGATAATGAACAGCTGGACAGACATGACTGGGTTGATATTCACTGGAGTTTTGGAGTATAGGAAAAAAAAGATTATGTCTATCTATCCATCCATTTATCTATCTATCTATCTATCTATCTATCTATCTATCTATCTATCTACCTGTCTGTCTGTCTATCATTTACTTTATAGAGAACTTACCAGGCTCAAGTAGGGTAATGTAGGTAGAGTGTTTTGTAACTTTAAAGCTGTATGCAAATGTGAACTTTTTAACCCTTAGAATTTCTAGAGGAAGCACAATAAAATTAGTGATTTGTGTTTTGCATGTAAGGATGACACCAGGGCTCCATCTGTAGTCTTTGTGCTTTCTTGTTTGGCTAGCATTTGAGCTGGAACTGATGGCCCCCTCTCACCTGGCCTCTGTTATGGTCAGTATTCATAAAGGACCTTGGCCTCATTTTTTAGTTCCCTGCTCTAATCAACTGAGCTAACAGGACCAGACAAGTGTACCAAGAGCCAAGAGGACCAGAGGTCACTCATCAGTCTTTGCAGCTACAAATAGACACATGGGTTTTAACACTGTCAGTAATGGCATTTTGAGTAGAAAGGATGATGGCCCAGCTATTGATCTATCTGCTCTTAATTCTGCTTGGTTGTTTTTTTAAGTGGCATTTCCAAAGTACACTCAACTATCCATTATCCAAACTAATGGAGCAAAGCTATGGCACAGATAATCCAAAAGTCATTTCTTTGGGTGTTTGGAATGCATTATATGAGACCCTGAAGCAGAAAATTCATCTCTGCAATGTGTTTGACTCAGGCAGCAGCATGCTTTCATGGAAAACCCACTGGTTTCGCAGTCGAAAGACAGGGTCATAGCTTTGTCTCTTACTAACTGAGTTACCCTGGGAAATCCCCTTACTTTCTCAAACATTTATAGAATAAGGTTACTTAGCTCCCTTATGTATGAAAGGGAGGGGGGGTAGTGGTCTTATTACCTACCTCACAGGGTTGTTGTAAAGATCAGAGGAGACAATTTGTGTAAAAGTGCTATATAAATTAATGGAAACAGACTACTGTTAGGGGAAAAACCAGGTCATGAATAACAAACAAAATGGGAAAATGCTAAAACCAAGGAGAACCGTCAGTGTCTCACTATCCCATTCATTCATTCATTCATTCATTCATTCATTCATTCATTCATTCATTCATTTGTTCATTCACTCATTCTTTGAATAGATTATTTTGTGTTCATAGACTTGGTTGGAAGTTCCAGTTCCAGGGGACCATTTTAAGATGAACACTTCTGTAAACATTACCTCATTTGCTAACATCTGGTAGAAATCTGGTACCAACCTAATTCCATGGGTTCATATGAGAGTGGAAATAGACTTCTGGTATTAGGTAGCCTGGAAAACTGCTTCACCTGTTATAAAATAGTTGGTAGATCAATTCTTACTTGAATACCTGGATTTAACTTCTATCAGGAACATACAGCCTTGAGGCCACAGGTGGCCTTCTAGGTCCTCAAGTACAGCCCTTCAACTGAATCCAAACTTCACAAAAGAAGGATTGTTTTTGTTCTGTTCTTGTTCTGGATTCAGTCAAAGGGCTGCACTTGAAGACCTAGAGGGTCACCTATGGCCTCCAGGCTTCAGGTTCCCCATTCCTGTTGGATTATACAACACAAGATTTAGAAATTGAATTCATGCTTCAGATTTACATCACATCACATCTCATCTAAGCCACCTCACTGCCACTACTGACTGACTCCTTGTCACTTCACCCAGGACTCTCCCCAACAGATCCAAGACCTGACTTTAAGATAATGTTTTTCTGAATCCAAGCCCTAGTCCCCAGAGAAGTTAAACACCTTATCTTTGGAACTCGCATCCTAAGGCCCAACCCAGTTGACTGGTGACTGAGCATGTGCAAGCTAGTTCACTTGGCCAACTTTGTCTTTTGCTGGCTTTAGACATCCCACTATGCTTCCTTCACCTTCACTTCTCAGCCAGTCATGCACTCAGATCATCTCACCATGTGATTCTCAAATCTACTCCAGTGTTTCCTACTCCAACCTCTCTGCTGACCTCCAGTCTCCCATCTCCAATGGCGTTTCAGACATTTTGAACTGGATGTTCAGGAGATGTCTTAAACTCAATGTTTCAAACAGAACTCATTATCTTTTTCTTTAAATTCCTCCCCCCCCACACACACCTTCCCTTTTATTGTAGAAGATGACACCAACCTCCTAGTCCCTCAGGTTCACAATCCAGGAATCATCCTGGACTCTCTCACCCCACCCATATCCAAGCTGTTGCCAAGGCCCATCCATTTCACCTTTGTAGCATCTCTTAAATAAGCCCCCTTCTCTTCTCTGACACTTACCACCCTGGTTCAGGCTCTCATTACCTCAAGCCTTGATTATTGCAATAGCCTGTTGGTGGGTCTGCCTATCTCAACTTTTTTCCTACTCTAATCCATTCTCTATTTAGTCACTAAAGTGGATTTTTCTACAATGCAGGTGATTATGTCACCCTCCTACTAAATAAATTCCAATGGCTTCTTACTGCTCCCAGGAGAGAATATATAATGCTCTGTTAAGCATTCAAAATCATTCATAATCTACCCCCCTCCTCCCTTTCCAGTCTTCTTATACCTTACTCTCTGACACATTCTCTTCAATCCATGGACACTGGCCTCCTGGCTGTTCCATGAAGAAGACAATTCATCTCTTGGTTCTGGGCATTCTCTCTGGCTGTCCCCCGAGCCTGGAATGGTCTGCTTCTTTTGCTCAGATTACTGGCCTCCCTGGTTTCCTTTAAATCCCAACTAAAATCCCACCTTCTACAGGAAGCCTTCCCCAACCCCTCTTAATTCTAGTGCCTTCCCTCTGGTCATTATTTCCTATTTATCCTATATGTAGCTTGCTTCATATGTATGTGTTTGTTTGTTGTCTCCCACATTAGATTGTAAGCTCCTTGAGGACAGGGACTGTCTTTTGCCTCTTTTTGTATCTCAAAAGCCTAGCACAGTCATCTGCATAATAGATGTTTAGTGTGTGTTGATTTGATTGATTTGCTTGCTACCACATGTATTGCACTCCCCCAATCCCTTTCACCTATCCAGACAAAACTCCCTTTCCTGGACACCTCTTGATTTTATAAGTGGCTTCCCTATATTAGAATGTAAGTTTCTTGAGGGTAGAGGACTTAACAAAATTAATAGTTGTATCCCCAGAGCTTAACATACTGTTGACATATTAGTAAGAAATAAACACTTTTTTCTTGATTTTTCGTTTTTATTTTATATTCCTATAACCTAGCACTGTCCTGGAAAATGGTAGCCACTTAGCAAGTATTTGTTCAGTAATTCAGATGGTCATCAGAACCAGTGTCAACATTGCCACCCCCTGTTAAATCATTGCCATCATAACAACAATTTGTAGAAAAAAAAACTCTGGTCTTGGCGTTAGAGGACCTGGGGTGCAAATCTCCAATAGGCCAGCCACTCACTAGCTTCACACTATAAGCCATCTACAAGGACTAGCCAGTATAGAAGCCTTCATATCTGTATTGCTCTTCTCATCAGGAACAATGGCCTCTTCAGACTAGGCCTCTAGAGATCCTGTCCCTACCCTGAACCTGAAGGCCTCAATCCATTCAGTTTTGGAATTGTTCCTGGACCAGAGTTGCTAGATTGAAAGTTAAAATAGAAGGGTAATTTCAGAGTTTTAAAGGGTAAAGGGTTTCTTTTTGTTTGCTTGTTTGTCTGTTTTGGGGTCAGGGTAGATCCTGTACATGTTTCTTGGCTTAAAAGAAAAAGGAAGTGGGGAGGGAGAGATTAAAGGCAGAGAAATAAGCAATGCAGAAGAACAGGGTCTAAAATGGGATTCAAATAAACTTGAGCCAAAAGTGCAGAATGAGTCATTATCAGGGTTTCTTTGGAGCTCCACAAGCCAGGCAGCTGATAAAGACATAGGGAATTAATGCAGAAGTAAACATTCAGACGGGGAGGTCAATACTCAACCAGGAGACAAGATGTAGGAAATGTCAGGGGATCTGACTGTGTGTCGCTAGGGGAGTGCTTGCCTCAATCTGCCTTCCCCAAAACATTATTGTTTTCCATCAGCAGCTTATATACTCTGCCTTTGGGTTCATGGGGCTGGTCAACTGTGCTCCCTCCTGACTCAGCTCTAACAGCAGAGTCCTGATAGGCTAATGAAACATGGTCTGAGAGGAGATAGGAAGGGATGGGATCAAGGGTACATGTGGATCAGGGTTAATTTCACATGGGCCATGGGATGGGGGAGCTGCTTCATCATTTGAGACAGTTTCTGGATCCCTTCTTTCTAATGCAGTATGTATTGACCTGCCTTCCTCCTGCTGTGTGGAAGCCTAATGAGGCACACAAGTCATCTATACAATGATAGGGCATAGAACACCTGATGATCTGCAAGGAGTATTGTTCTTGACTGTCTTGGAAATGACTGAGCAATGTTGCTGAAATCTTATAGACTTTGGAGGTTTTTGCTATGGACCATTCAAAGTGTTCTTTCCATCCCTTATCCATGATGCTTCCTTTGCACTGGCCATCCCTGATGCCTGGAATGCTCTTTTCCCTTACCTCTGTTTTGTAGAATTAGCTCAAGTCTTTCTACATGCACCCTTGCCCAATACCCTAACTTCTAGTGCCTTCCCTCCCTAAATGAGGCAGCTTCCTGGTGAGGTGGATGTTGTTGTTTAGTTGATTAGTCACGTCCAACTCTTCATGATCCCATTTGGGGTTTTCTTGGCAAAGATATTGGATAGGTTTGACATTTCCTTCTCCAGATCATTTTACAGATGAAGATAAACAAGGTTAAGTGACTTACCCAGGGGTTACACATCTCTTAAGTGTTTGAGGCTGGATTTGAACTCAAGTCCTCTTGACTCCAGGACTGGCACTCAAACCATTGCATCACCTACCTGCTTCTAAGTGAAGTAGATAGAAGAGTGGAAAACAGGCAGAGCTTAAAATCAGCACCATGGATAGAGCACTGGCCATGGAGTCCTGAATTCAAATTCATTTTTAAATACTTACAAGCTACATGATTCTGGACAACTCATTTAACCTCTGTCTGCCTTGGTTTCTTCATTTGTAACATGGAAATATTAATAGCACCTACCTCCCAGGGTTGTTGTTAGGATCACATAAGTAATATCTGTAAAGTTTGCAAACTTTAAAGTGACCTGTAAATGTTAGCTATGTTATTATTATTGTTTTGTAGTTTTTCTGCATATGCTCACACATATAGATATATTATCTCTCCCGACAGAATATAGTATTGAGAGAAGGGACTTTTTAACCTTTGTCCTTGTATCCTAAGTTCCTTGCTCAGTGCTGGGCACTTAGCACAATAAATACTTGATTTTTTTTTGGAGGAGGGAAGGAGGGCAATTGGGGTTGTGACTTGCCCAAGGTCACATTGCTAGTAAGTGTTAAGTGTCTGAGGCCGGATTTGAACTCAGGTCCTCCTGACTCCAGGGCTGGTGCTCTATTCACTGCACCACCTAGCCACTTTGATACTTGAATTTTTGATTGATTGATGAAACATGAGAAGAGTAGGTGATGATGTACAAAAGCATTACATGCATTTTTGCCATTGAAAATTATCTTCCCCTCCTTTGTAGTTCAGAAATTATATATTGACTTTGACATACATTAAAGAAATTAGCTATTGAATTCCACATTAGATGTAGCACCCAAGAATGTTGTTGATCAGTCGTGCCCACCTCTTTGTGACCTCATTTGGGGTTTTCTTGGCAAAGATACTATATTGGTTTGCCGTTTCCTTTTCCAGATCATTTTACAAATGAGGAAATTTGCTAAAGGTCACATGGCCAGTAAATGTCTTAGGTTGGAGTTGAACTCAGATCTTCCTGACTATTGGTCTGCTGCTCTATCTACTGCACCATCTATCTGAGGATTAGCGCCATTGGCATGAGCTCTTACCGAGTCCTTTTCAGTGCTACTTGTCTAACTTTTGTGTCCATCTGTCACTCAACTTTCACCTGTGGCTCCAAGAAACTTTAGCATGTACACCAGCCATAGCCTGATAAAACCATCTTGGCAGACAGGCTAAACCAGGTTGAGGGTAACCAAGAAGCCTCATAGCCAGTGATGGTGAGTTAGGGGAGTATCTACCCCAAGCATGTGAAGACTTCCCTAAAAGGAATGGGTAGATGAGAACAAATTTGTTTCAATGGCCATGAAGGCAGCTGAAGCAGGCATTGTGGAGTTCTTATAGCTTGGTTGACATCGAAGATGCCAAGGTCACCTACTACATCTGGGACCATCACGTCATTTTGACTTTTGTCCTCCTACTGGACATTAATGTCTCAGGAAGAGAGAGATAGGCTGACAACTTTGTGTAACCTGCCTCACTTAAATCCAATTCATGTGCAAATCAAGACATCACCCTGTGATGTCATTGGTCCTCTTTGAAAACAAAGGATGAACAACAGATGTAGCACCTGTCTCACTTTCTTTGCCTTTTGCCCACCCTGCCATGGATGACAATGAGGGTTTTACTGGTGTGTGGTGATGGGAAATGACAAGATGCAGCAGTAGGAGAGGGTACTGTATCCGAAGGGAGGGATGCCAAGATCAAGGGGGATGGCAGCTGGCTCCTTGTCAGAGTGGACTGTTGGACATGCCCACTCTGCTTCATGAATGATAAACTAGCAGCTGCCAGAGGAGGTTGGAAGTCCCTTCCAGGGAACTGAGACAAGCTTCTGTCTTCTTTTTAGTTCAATCAAATCTTGAGATCATTTGTGTTTCTGGGAGTACCAGTGTTAGCATAAGCACCTGTTGTCCACTCCTACTGGAAATGTGGGTTGAACAGCTTGTGGGAATTATATGATAAGCTCCTTTGCCCACTCCAGGGGGAATAAAACTGCATTTCCTAGAATTTCTAGGTCCTGATTAATTTTCTATCTAGGGAGCTTCTGAAGTTGAGAAGAATGGAAAGCTCACCATCGTTGGGTAGATGCATTAGTTTTAATTTTTAAAATTCTTGTGTTTTGTGTTCTTATTATGTACTATTTATATGCTTATCAATTATATGCTAACAGTAGATGCAGTAAACAATATCTAAGCAGGAATGACTGGTTCTCTGTATAATCCATTCCATTAAGCCAAGGTCAGAAGAGCAGGGCTCACAGAAGTATTGTGGGCCAAAGAAGAGCAGGGTTATGCCAGTAGGCAGAGGCTTAAAGCTAAGTCCTAATTGGGTTGATCCACAAACCCAGCTCTCTTTCCTCCTGCCCCACATAGAAATGAGGAATAGAAAGGCCAGAAGGTCACTTCCTTTCTGAAAACTGTGAACACCAATGAATTTATTCAGCGTCCCTTCCTAGCAGGGCATGCATGAAATAGCATTGTAGGTATGAGGCTGCCTGGTGTGTTGCTATCTGTGTTACCACATCATTAAATATAGGTCAGAGACAGTTGTCAAGGAAAATGAACTTCACAGCTGTACATTATTTGCCTGCCATCAGGAACAGAGGATAGGCTGGTATTATAATTTATGAGTCTTGGTTTGTGCATTAAGAGCTGGAAGGGACTTCAGAGACTGTTCCTACATTTTGCAAATAAGGAAACTGAAGTTGAGAGATATTCCTTAAATTTCCTGAGTTTCCATAGGGCCTAAGTGGCAAAGAGGGAAATACTAATCACTTTGAGAGCAGAGAGCCTGTCTTTTAAAAAAAATCTGTTCATCTCTCTTAGCCCAGCATAAGGCATGGCAACTGGTTGGTACTTAATATATATTTGTTCAGTTTAATAGTTCATAGGAGTTCTTATGTGTTAGAGCTTTAAATTCAGTGCATTGTAGACTCTTTAATGCCTCATCATAGAGATCCCCATGCACAGAATCTCCATCTGAGGCTTCCCTGCTCTGGGGTGCTACAAGCATCATCTATATGGCTTTCACTTTCTTTGTAGGTTAACTAGGTGGAGTAGTGGATAGAATGTTGGGCTTACAGTCAAGGAGACTTAATCTTCTTGTGTTCAAATCTGACCTCAGATAAGCTGTGTGACCTGGTGCAAGTCACTTAACCTGGTTTGTCTCAGTTTCCTCATCTGTCATATGAGCTGGAGAAAGAAATGGCAAATCACTCCAGGATCTTTGCCAAGAAAATCCCAAATGCAGTTACAGAGTTGGACACACAGAACAACAATACTTCCTTTGTATAGAATGGATCATTTTTTTACCACGTATCACCATTATTTGGACATGTGTATTGTTTTCCCAACTAGATTGTATACTCCTTTAGGGTAAGGACCATGGTGTCTTCATCTTTACCCCATCCTCTGACCAGAATGACCATTTGGACATAGTAGATACTTAGCAAATGGTTTAAAAATTAATTTTGATCCTTTATACAACTTTGGCTTGTGAGTCAAGGCTGTTCTTAACTTAAAAAGAACAAAACCAAACTACAAATACCAGGCCAGTAGGTACTTTTTCTGAGCTTAAGCAATAACAATAAATGACTTTATGCATGGCAATAATACTAATAATACACTGTGTAAAGTTCACAATAGCACAGAGGAAGCTTTTATTCCAGTACAGGATTTCTATACTTTCATATTCCAATGATCTTTAGCTCAACAGCATGATCCCTCCTTCCACGCAAAAAGATTACATCCTTCCTATAATTTGAGGGATGGTCTTCAAGGATGGCTGTGCCTGGAGCAGTCATCTTCCTGCTGCCAATCTGGTGATGGGTCTCTTCATGCTTAGCTAGGCTAGTCCAAAGAAGACAGACATCAAGCTGGTAACCGTGACCGTGCTTGAAGCCTTCCCAGTTTTCAGAGGATCTGCCAAAGCTTGCATTACCTCCCCCACCTTTTTTTTTCCTTTTACTAAATTCCAGGCACTGTCTGCTGCCTATGTCCTTCCATGTCCTCCTATACATTCTACAAAAGCGTTCTATGTCCTGGGGCAGATCACTTTGACAGATAAGCTGTCCATCACAAGTTCTTAGATTTGTTGCTAGAAGAAGCTAAAGAAATTTCCCCACTTCTGAATTTTGTAGAGGATGGAACTGAGATACAAAGAGGTTAACTAGTAAGTGTCTGAGGCAGGATTTGAATACAGATCTTCTTGGTTCTAATTCCAGTTCCCCATCTACTACACTTACACTTCTTATGGTTGGAGATGTGTTGTGGCCTACTTTCACCACTGTGTCCATTATCCTCTAGGCAGCTTCTAACTTTAACTTTTTGGAATCTCTAATGTTTCATGACTAGAGCTTGTACAGAATGCCAGGTATAATATTGTTATTTAAAAGGTTGGCTTAAAAACCCTAATTTGACCACAATGGTCAAAGGATATAAAAATAAGAAATGCAAACTATCAATAACTACATGAAAAATTTCTCCCAAGCCCTAATAATAATAATGCATATCAAAATATGTCTGAGCTTTAGCTTCATACTCAACAAATTGGGAAAGATGACAAAAAAAAACGGACCAATGTTGGAAAATGTGTGAGAGCTACATTGGTGGAGCTATGGATTGATCTAACCTTTTGAGAAAGCAATTTGGAATTGAGCTAATAAAAGGACTAACATGTCTGTACTCTATGAGAGATCTCAGTCCAAAAGCACATATCCCAGGAAGGTTGACGATAGAAAGAAAATTCCCATCTATAGCAGTATATTAGTCACAATACATTTTGTGGTCACAAAGAACTAGAAATGAAATAGATGTCATTGATTGGGGCCTGGCTATGTAAATTATGATGCATGAATGTAACGGAATGTTATGGCGCCATAAGAAACAATAAATATGAAGAATTGATAGGAGCATGGGAAGACTAATATGAACTAATGGGGAGAGAGGTAAACAGAAATATGAAAACAATATGCCTAAATAGAGAAAACAATGGGAGTGGAAAGAAAAACAGTAACAATTTAAAACAACCTGAACATCATGTAATTATAATGAATAACATATGAGAAAATATACCTCCCTACGTTTTTTTTTTTTTTTTTTTGTAGCTTTAATGCCTGGATGTGGACCAGTGTGGATAGAGTCAAATATCATTGTATACTGATCACTTCTGCTGAACCAATTTATTTTTATTTTCTTTCTTTTTATTTTTTGTTATACATAGTTATTTATTGGAGATGGGGGTGAGTGGGAAGGATATATTTAGAAAGGAAGTCATAGCACTCCCTCTGGGGCCACTCCCTCAAATTGGGTACTTGCACTCATAAGTTGGCTTCCCCAAAGTTGGCTATTTACCACTACTCAGGGTTCTAGGGTAAACCAAGGCACTGCAGTTTCTATTACTATAGCATCTGAGCCCCCACAGGTGTGCTGTTCATTAATAGTTAACCAGTTGACATCAAATGCCTTTTTAAAAAGAGTTTTACTGAGAAACGTATAGAATGAACAGCTGGTACAAAATATCCCTCTAAACTGTCAGTCTAATCCCCTTTGCCCACAGAAGATCCCTGGAGACAGTGGGCTCAAATTTAAAATATAAAGGTAGTTAAGCACTTGTATAGACAGAATATGTGGTCCCACCTCCTGTCACTGTAAGTTCTTTTTTCCCTTTGTGGAACCCTCATCAAATCTATTTGGTGCTGTAATATTGTGATAGATGTTAGTCTGCTATTCAGCTGAGCTAGCATGGCACCCCTGCTGTACAGGAAACTTAGCTGTACATATCATGGTACCTCAGATGAACAGATCAATACATTCCTGAGCTACGTTAAGCAGGTCAATTGATTGCTGGGCTGTCTCCTTAAAGGGCTTGTCTCCTGCTGAGATAGAGCACTATTTGCCATTCTACAACATCTCTAGACCTTGCAGTCCTCAAAAGGTCTCTGCCTGGTCACCCCCTGACCCCAGCAGCTATTGCTATTGGTTCCTGGGCTCTGTGATTACTGACTCCAGTTTCCATGTATGCCTTTGTTCTCCAAAACTTACCAGATTGCTGCTTGGACATATCTATCTTGGAGTACATATTGACCTTCCATTAGGAAAGAACAAATGCAGACATAGAGGTGGCCATATGCCCACAGTCACCATTGTTGGGTAGAAGATAGTTTGATGCCCTTCTCCAACTGATTCTTAGTAGTAGCTTGAAACAATCTTGACTTCTCAAATTCTCACAGGAAAGAATCTGAGAGATAGATGGGTTGCCTTTTTTGCATGTCTTCCAAAATCTAACTCATTGAATCACTATTTATTCTTGCTCCACAGTCAATTAAAAGATTTTTCATTATCACATAGTACTCACCACTGGCCTGAAAAATGAGCCCAAAAAATGGCTCACTAAAGTTTCCATATGATTATATTGAAAACAGGCAGAAAATATCTGTGCATGATTCAAAGATTAGCCCTCACTGGCCACCTTATTATTAAGGTGATGAAGAAACAAAATATATCAAATAAAATATAACATTTAAAATAACTCGTATTTGATGAGTAAAGTACAGGATTGGTACATATACAGATGTACCACTAACTTATTTCTAGCTAGTAACAGAACTTAGCCCCTTGCATTTAGTCAGCATTTATTTTGAATAGTAGAACCTAATTTGTGTTCAAAACAACTGGATTGATTTTACTTCCCAAATAAATATCTAAAAGATAATTTGTACATGACAAGACTGGTGACCAGTGCCAGTGATTCATTTGGAATGAGTTTTTGAAGAGTATGGAGCGGAAGGACTAATGCTTTGCAGATACCAAAGTGGATTTGTTGACATTTTTGAAAATAATCATTAGAAGATCTCATTAAACACTGGTATAATATTAAACATCTAGACTCAATCTATGAAAATATTTATCAAAACACTCACTGAATGATTCGATAATCTCTTTCCTTCCAGAATAGAAATTTATCGCTTTTGCCTTATCACATCTCTGTATTCTTGATGGGGCCTGTCCCTGGTCCTTGTACATAGTAAGTACATGAAAAATACCTTCCAAAATTTTAATTTGGATCTTTGTTGAAAAATAATCTCAGTTGGTTTTGTGTAATGAAAAGAGAATTGGATTTGAGGTCAAAAGACTTTGTCTCAAATTTTGGTGTTGCCACTTACAATCTAAGTGACCTTGGACAAAATTACTTTTACTCCCTTGACCTCAGTTTCCACATCTGCAAAATGAGGAGGGTATCACATTAGATGACCCCTAAGATCCTTTAAAGTCCTAAAATCTTGTGATCCTGTTCTTCACAGTTAAAAATAATAAGGATCTTCCTGTCTAATTTAAAAATTATATTTACCTTCCCATCTCATCTAATAATAGATTCTGCTGGTATCAGAAAATTATCAAGTTGGGAAGACTGATTGTCATTTCAAATGGTGAAATGGGGTATTGTCTTAAATGGTAACACCATGGAGCCAGAATGTTATCTGTCAGACAGCCCTAAACAACTGGCCTGGAACCATTATCCATTTAGAATGAGACCATTTGGATATCATTAAAGCTTGACTGTCTACCTCTACAGGTGTACAAATAGGCTAGAGACCTGAAACATACAACAAGCCTCTCTGTAGCTCTGGTGGCCTCTTTTGGCTGTAAACCCAAAATGCTCAGTGGGGCACCCAGGAGAGGTGTTCAAGCTAATTTATGCAGATTATGTGAGTAGTAGACATTTGAAGTAGAAACTTAGAATGAAAGTTTTGAGGGAGAGCTAGAGAAATGAGTGCAAGAGCCCTACTTTATACCATCTCCCCAAACAGTTATTGGTAAATTTTAAATTTCCCTCTTGAGTCCAGGACAGCTAAGTAGCACAGTGGACAGAGAGCTGATCCGGATTCAGAAAGACTCTTTCTCCCTAGTTGAAATCTGGTCTCGGACACTTATTAGCTGTGTGACCCTGGATAAATCAGTTAACTCTGCTTGCCTCAGTTTCCTCATCTTCAAAATGATCTGGAGAAGGAAATGGCAAACCACTCTAGCACTTTTTCCAAGAAAAACTCAAATGGAACCACAAAGAATCTGACACAACTGACCAACAAAAGTGGCATAGATATTTTGGTAGGGTGGGGTTGGGCTTTTTCAGTTCACCCCTCAAAGCACTATGTGATTGATTAACTACACTTATACCTAAGGTCATAAGCATTTAGTAAGAGCCTACTTTATGAAGCCCGCTGCTAGTCCCCAAAGAGGTAACCTCAAAAGAGCTAAACTTAATTCCTCTCTCCAGGAATGTTATATTCTCCTGTAATATAGTAAACAGAACCATAGAAGTATTCATTCATTTGATGTTTCACTTATATCAGTGCATTGATACTGTTGGATCCATAATCCCATCCCTATAGGTTTGTCCTCCAGTAACTATAGAGTGAAATCAATCCACAACTTTTAACCTATTCCCAATCCTAACTTTTAACCTATTAAGTCCTTAGAATCATAGTACTACATCTAGGAGGGGTGTCAGAGGCCATCTAGGTGAATACCCTCATTTTACAATGAGAAAACTGAGGCTCATGGAGGTTAAATGATTTGCCCAAGGACATACAGGTAGTAAATATTAATGGTAGGATTTGAATATAAGTCCTCTGACTATGGTACATATACCCTTTCTACTTTACCTTCACATAGCACTGACATTTCTTATGGTTCTTTTAATGTTTTAAAAATTAAATTAAAACATTTTTTGGTTAGATTTTAAGTTCTGAACTGTCTTCCTTGCTCCCCACCCTGCATTAAGAGAAAGCCATGATTTGATATACATACATAATATATGTATACATATATATGTAAAACCATACTATGCATACTTCAATTTATCATTCTTTCCTGGAGGTGGATAGCGTTTTATTTCATAGGTCCTTTGTAGTTGATTTGAGTTCTTACAATACTAAGAATAACTTGATCTTTTACAGTTCTTCAAACAATATTGCTGTTACTCTATACAACATTCTCTTGGATCTGTTCATTTTACTCCATTATTTCATGCAAGTTTTTCTGTGTCTTTCTAAAATCAACCTGCTCATCATTTCTATTTTTTTTTTTTTTTTTTGCTTTTTGGAGGGCAGTTGGGGTTAAGTAACTTGCCCAAAGTCACATGGCTAGGTTTTTGTTTGTGTGTGTTAAGTGTCTGAGGCTGGATCTGAACTCAGGTCCTTCTGACTCCAGGGCCAGCGCTCTACTCACTGCGCCACCTAGCCGCCCTGCTCATCATTTCTTATAGCACAGTAGAATTCCATCACAATCATATACCACAACTTGTTTAGCCATTCCCCAACTGCAGGGGATCCCCTCAATTTCTAGTTCTTTGCCACTACAAAGAGAGCTGCTATAAATATTTGAGAACATAGAGGTTCTTTTCCTTTTTCCCTAGTCAGCCTGGGAACCAGACCAAAAAGTGATAACTCTTTGGGTATAATTTTAGATTGCTCTCCAAAATGGTTGGATCAGTATGCAGTTCCATCAATAATTTAGTAGCGTCCCAAGTTTTCTACATCCCCTCCAACATTTTTCATTTTCTCTTCTATCATTGTAGCTAATCGATGAGATGATATCTTAAAGTGGTTTTAATCTGTATTTCTCTAATGAATAATGTTTTCAAGCAGTTTCATCTGACTATATGTAGCTTTAATTTCTTTATATAAAACTGTCTGTTTATATCTTCTGACCATTTATCAACTGGTGAATGACTAATATCCTTCAAATTTGACAAAGTTCTCTCTATATTTCAGATATTAGATCTTCATCTGAGAAACTTTATAATTTCCCCCACACACATAATTTTCTGCTTTCCTTCTAATCTTGGCTATATTAGTTTTATTTGTATAAAACATTTTAATTTAATGCAATAAAAATCATCCATTTTATATCTCATAATTCTCTCTATTTCTTTGTGTTCATAAATTCTTCTCCTATCCACAAGTCTGATAGATAATATGTTCCATGTTCCTCTAACTTGCTTATGATATTTATGATATCTCTCTTTATATGTAGGCCACATGTCCATTTTGACTTTATCTTGGTAAATGGTGTAAGATATTGGTCGATACTCAATTTCTGCCAGATTGCTTTTTGTTTTTCCCAACAATTTTTACCATATAGTGAATTCTTATCTCACAAGCTTAAATCTTTACATTTGTTATATACAAGTTTATGTTAACCACTTACTACTATGTATTGTATGTCTACTCTGTTCTACTGATTGGTTTTTTATTTCTTAGGCAGTACCAGATAGTTTTGATAATTACCACCTTATAAAATAATTTCAGATCTGGTACCTCCTTCTTTTACATCCCCCCATTAATTCCTTTGATATTCTTGACCTTTTGTTCTTCCAAATGAATTTTGTTATCATTTTTTTTTCTAGCTCAACAAAATAATTTTTGGCAATGTAATTGGGATGGCATTAGTTTAGGGAGAATTGTAATTTTTATTATATTAACTCTGCCCATTCATGAACAATTCATATTTTTTCAATTATTAAAATATGACTTTATTTGCATAAAAAGTGTTTTAGAATTATGTCCATGTAGTTCCTGGGTTAGTCTTGGCAGGCATACTCCTTCATATTTTATGCTGTCTATGGTTATTTTAAACATTTTTAAATATTTTAAATATCTCTTACTCTTTGTGGAGGGTTTTATTAGTGATATGTAGAAAAGCTAATGATTTATATGGGTTTATTTTATATCCTGCTACTTTGCAAAAAATCATTATTTCAACTAACTTTTTAGTTGAATCTCTAAAAATTTTCAAGTATGTCATCTGCAAAAGAGATAACTTTATTATCAAATTGACCCTTCTAATTCCTTTGATTTCTTTTTCTTCTCTTATTGCTATTGCTATCATTTCTAATACAATATTGATTAATATTGATGACAATGAGCATCCTTGTTTTACTCCTGATTTTATTAGGAAGGCTCTTAGCTTATCCCCAATACAAATAATTCTTCCTGATGGTTTTAGGTAGATGCTTCTTATCATTTTAAGAAAAAATCCATACACTTATGTTTTTAATAGGAATAAGGGTTGTATTTTTAAAAGCCTTTCCTGTATCTATTAATATAATCATATGATTTTATTACTTTTGTTATTGATATAATCACTTATGTTAATAGTTTCCTTATGTTAAACCACTTCTGCATTTTTGGTATAAATCCCACTTGGTCACAATGTATAATCTTTGTGATATATTGTTGTAATGTCCTAGCTAATATTTTATTTAGGATTTTTGCATCAATATTCATTAGTGAAATTGATCTTTGCTTTTCTTTCTCTGTTTTTGCTCTTCCTGGTTGATGTGTCAGTGCCATATTTGTTTCATAAAAGGAGTTTGGTAGGACTCTTTCTTTGCCTATTATTCCAAATAATTTACTTAATATCAATATTAGTTGATTTTTAAATATCTGGTAGAATTTACTTGTAAATCCATATAGTCTTGATGTTTTGTCCCCCCTTCGGAAGTTCATTTATGGCTGTTCTATTTCTTTTTCTAAAATAGGTTAATTTAGATATTCTATTTTCTCTTCTGTTAACCTAGGCAGGTTCTTTGAATGTTTCTAGGATACCAAGGCAGTATTACAACCATTCACCTGCTTTCTTTAATTTTTACTTTATGAGCAACCCATCTCTTTCTCCAACCATGTATGTCCTTAATGGCGTATATTTCAACCCTTTTCATACATGAATCTTCATTGGTCCTATGTTGTACTTTATATAGGGCCATCATTCCTCCTTTTGATTTGTTTAATACTTTGATGGGCTTCTTTATTTCATCATTATCATTGTTGTCCTTCATACTGAAAGAGACCAAAATGACTACAATGGGGTCAAAGATCAGCGTGTCTAACTGTGGCTGATCACACCATTACTAGTTTGGGAGACTCTACCACAGGTAGGGCATAAATAGCCTATGTGGACATTTGGAATGGAGATGTCTCTAAATTTGTGTATCTTGCATTTCTTTTGAGCTACTGCAATTCTACTTTGTTCATAGAGGACAACAGCTTCTTTGATGAGGACATTCCATGCTGGGAAGTCATGTGTTAGTGTCTCCCATGTCTCACAATCTGTACCAAAGTTTTTCCTTTTGTTCAATGGCCAGGAAAGGCAAGGTCCCAGAAATAACCAGATTTTTCAGAGTCTAGCGCTGACAAGCAGAACCCAGAGAATTACCTTATCTTGAGTTCATCTCAGGCTTCTTTAGGGGCTTGAGGATTCTTGATTCTGGCAGCTCTCTCAGCCTTCACTTCACCAAATTGGGGTAAAAAACATTAAAACCATTCCCAGGGCACTAGTGGAAGAAACAGTGAGGACTGATGAGTTTATCTGAGACTGTTGGAGCTAGAAGGAATCATAGAAATCCTTTAACGCAGGACTCATTTTAAATGGGGAGACTAAAGCCCAAAAAAGTAAAGTAATTTCCCCAAGGTCATATAGCTAGTTAATAGCAGGACTCAGATGTCCTCACTCGGAGTGTAGTGCTCTTTCCTCCATACAACATGATCTAATATTAATAAGATCATAGGTTTGGAGCTGAAACGGACTGCAGAGACCATCTAGTCTAATGCCTCCCCTTTCCTCCCCAGAAGGTAGCCAGGCACCTTAGTGGATAGAGTACAGGACCTGGGGTTAGGAATCCAGTCCACTGAATCCAATATACATCGATTAATCACCTACTAAGGGCCAAGCATCCTACAAAGTGCTGGCAATAACAATTAATAAAAAGACATTCCCTGCCCTTAGGTAGCTACTGACAACAGACAAAAGGAGGCAAGGGACATGGCTGTAGGGGAACCTGAAGGGGACCTGGCATGAGGTATCTTATCTCATGGGGTCAGAAAAAGACAGAGTAGCAGGTGCAGACTGAGAAGTGCTGGAAGTTCAATTTCTGCCATCTATAAAGGAAGGAATTAGAAGGAGTTTAATATTTCAATTTGCAGCCCTCCAGCCAGAGGGTAGGGGAGGCTGAGGGAGGTGATATCAATAAGACTTGGATTAGCATCATGGTGATGATATTAGAAGTGAGAAGACTTGAGTTCAAATGCAGCCTAATTCCTTAACTAGCTATGTGACTCTTGGCAAGTCATTTAACCTCAGCCTCAGTTTACTAAACTGTAATATAGGGATAATACCCACCTCCCAGGGTTGCCATGAGAATCAAATGAGATAATATTTATAAAATGTTTAGCATGGTGTCTGAGGCATTGTAGGCACTTAATAAATCTTTCCTTCCTTCCTTCCTTCCTTTCTTCCTTCCTTCCTTTCTTTCTTCCTTCCTTCCTTCCTTCCTTCCTTCCTTCCTTCCTTCCTTCCTTCCTTCCTTCCTTCCTTCCTTCCTTCCTTCCTTTCTCTCTCTCTCTTCCTTTCTTCCCTCTCCCCTTCTCTCCTTTCCTCCTTTCCTTCTCCATAATTTACAGATGAAGAAACCAAATCACTGAAAAGTGAAGTGATTTACACAGGGTTATACAGGTAGGAAGTAATGGAAACAGGATTTGAACCCAGGCCCTTTAACTCCAAAGCCTGTTTCATTGTGTGATGCTGCTTCTCTAGCCTAAGAATCATAGAATGCTAGATCTGAAAGGGACAAAGATCATTAAGATGAAATTCATCATTTTCTAGATTGGAAAATGGAGACCCAGAGAAGAGTAGTGATTTCTCAAGATCATAGAAGTAATCAATGTCACACTGAGGTCCTTTGAGCCCCAGTACAGTGTTCTCTCTATTCTATATCCTTCGTGTAGTAGTAGACTGAGCTTTGGATTTAGAAACAGAGGACTGGGTTCAATCCCAGCTCTCATGCATAGAACCTATGTGGTCTTATAGAAATCCAGTGTTTAGCACACTCTAGGAACATTGCAGACTTTTATTAACGCTTGATGATTGATGTGACCTTGAGTGTCATATAACCTACAATGGGCTTCAGTTCCCTTACCTTTAAGAAGGACGGAGTTAAACTTATTGGTTTCCAGCACTAAATCCTATGGTTCTAGTAAATCTAAGTGCTTTAGAAAGTGAAAAAAAGATTCCATCTCAGAGCTGCCTCTCAAATGTGTTACCCTTCCAAGAGGCCGGGCATTTCTCAGAATCCCTTCATTTCATGCCGTTTTCCTAAACCAAATATTAAATTTCCTCTCAAAGTGCAGGTGATAAATCACCATGGAAGGATCTGGCAGCTCTACAGGAAACACCTGAGGAAAAAAATGATAAGTAGCCGCCCTTCCCTCTCATTTCAGCCCTGCATAGAGTTATACTGCTCCAACTCACAGCCTTCCTTAACCTTGGCCTGTCCCTCAGAGTCTGCGTTAACTGCGGCTGGTTTTTCTCTGGGACAGGTGTGGGGTGGTTCATTTGTTTGTTGTTTTCCACTTTCAGAATCTTTTTGGTCTAAGTCGGTAAAGAAAGCAATGTTTCCAAACTGGGAGCAAACAAATCTGTTTGATGGAAAACAAACAGGCAGATTTTTTTTTTTAGGTCTTTCATTCTCACAGAGATTTTTTTGTGTTTTTTTTCCAAACCAGCCTCTTCCACTTATCAGGGTGTGTTGTTATGTATGATTGTTATATATTATCCTCCATGATTTTCTACCATGGTTAAAAAGCCTACTGTTTAATACAAAATTACCCATGGTGAAATGTTCCAGGTGGCTGCTAATCCAGCCCTATGAACCTGGAATCACATGGTAGCCCCTGCTAACAATAGAAGAAATATGATAAGCTAAAATAACATATGAGCATATGCAGATGAAAGCCAGCCGGAAGTTAGCAGAAAGGGCTTTGGAATGGGGAATCAGGAGGTCATGGTTCAAGGTGTCTGTCACTACAAGGGTGACCTTGAATAAATTAGGTCACTTTACTAAACCTCTCAATGGCAAAATTATAGGATTAGGCCAGTTGATCTCCAAAGTAGCTTCTAATTTTCTAAGTTTATGATATGGAGACTATAAGCTCCATGAAGGGACGGAATATGTCTTCTCAAAACCTTCTATCTCTTCTCTCTCATGTTAGGCATTTTCTGCTTCTAGAGTGATCCTGGATTGTTAGGAATGCCAGCAATGTTTCCAAGTTGTAGAGGTCTTAATAAATATCAGGGGAATGAGTGCCTGACTTCATGACTCTCATTCCATACCTACACATGGCTTTTTTCTGAATTCAGTAGTAAGGAGGGCAATCAACAGCATCATTTCAGAAAGAAAATTGAGAATCTGACCCTTTGTGTACTTAGGGAGCTCTGAGTAGGGCTTCTTTTTTCTGTAGTTTTTTGATTCACTAACACTTGGAGATTTGAATTCATCCACACTCCCCAACCCCCATCTCACTCCAGGACAAGGTGAGGGATAGACGTGGTGACTATTAATATGTTGGCATTACAATGGGAATCAGGATATCTAGATTCTAGTTCCAGCTCTGCTGCTTTTATTTGTGTGTAATTTGAGGATAGTCATTCCCCTCTCTAAGTCTCTTTCCCAATCTGTAAAAAAAGAGGATTAGATGATGATGTTTTTCTTTGATTCCTTTGATCAATAAAATGGGAACATGAAAATAAATCTTAAGTGAAGTAATTTATTTCCTTTCGGTTCTCACTTGTCTATATTTTTCTGACTGAAACTACACTGGGTGAGCAAGGGAAAAACATAGCATTAACTCCTCATCTAATACAGTTTCCAATGACTTTTACAAATAAAAGTTGTGCTTTTGCTTTCAGTTAACCAGTTTTATATAAGTCCCCAATCTGAGTTCAGGAAATGAAAGACCTCATGCCTCAGCTAATGGCCACAGGGCTAGAACTGTGAAAAATCCTACCTGCTAACCCACTTGCAACTATAGATAGAATGTAAAACAAGGAACTCATATTCTATAACAAAAAAATGCTTGTTGAACTGAATTTGTTGTTGAGTTATATGGGCAAGAGATGACTTTATATGGAGGTCAGTCAGTGAATGGCTACAGTTCCCTAGAATAGAATTTCCTCTACTGTAGTGGTTTACCTGTTGTGAGCAAGGTTTCTGAGGAAAAATTTCCCTGCTGGTAAGAATTTTCTCCTCTCAAATTCTAATTATGGAATAATATGTCAAAAATAACTTCTATAGATAGCATTAAAAAGGAAAGCAAACTTGAGTTTTTCTATTTGGCTCCAAAATTTCCCAATTCCTTCTTATTCAATAAACCATACTTTCAGACCCCCTTTATAAATTTTAATGGGTTTTATAAACATATTTCAGACCCCGAGTGCAAATTCCAGCCCTGTTACTTATTTCATATGTGATCTTGGGCAAATCAATTACTCAGAGGCTCATTTTCCTTAACCATAGGAACCTTATAGTTTGTGCTAAGATACCATGATGGTATCTACAGATTTGGAAAATGACTAAAAAGGAAGTTGATATATGTAGCAGCAAGCACCCCAATATCCCCAGGGTAGCTGCCAATATAGGTTCTTAGATCTGCTTTTCAGAAGGAAAGCAACTCAAAATGGGTTAACAAGCTTACTTTAATCAAACAAACACACATTACCTAGTTCAGGGGAAAAAGGTCAGCACCCCGAACTTCAGAGTTACAGAACTTACAGATCAAACAGACAGGCTTCCAAACTGTCCAAACATCATATCAATACCAAATCACAGTTACCAGAGAGGGAAGCATCAACATCTGGGTTTTCAAAGCCGGGGGGCTCTCAACAGCGGCTTCCCAGAGTCTCATCTGGTCAAATCACACAACACTTCTCAAAGGGAGCCCCAAAGCAAAGCCTCTCCTCAGGGTTTATATAGCCTTCTCTGGCTCAGAGAATGTAACAACCTCCTTGACCCACTGCCCAATCACAAAGTATCAAGGTGTGGGCTTCCCTGAAAAACAAGCCTCCCACCACAGGCTCCAGGTGCACTTAAGCTAGGGGCAGGGAAGATCTTTAAATTTGCATTTCCATTACAATATACGAATGTATGAAAGACTAAATTTCACCAACTTCATATTTTTCTAGGTGAAGGATTCTTACTCTGGGTTCTGTGGACCTCCATAGGGTTCATGAACTTGGATGACAAGAAAATTACATTTTTATTCTTACTAATCCTTTGCTCCATTTGTAATCCTAGGTATTTTATTTTCATTTTTTTTTCATTTAAAAAACATTGTTCTGTGAAGTTGTCCATAGGTTCCACCAGATTGCCAAAAGGGTCAATTGCACAATAAATGTCAAGAGCCCCTGTTCTAGGTCAAGGCTGAAGGAAGGGGATTTTTCTTCCTATTTAAAGTAATTGGTTGGGGCGGCTAGGTGGAGCAGTGAATAGAGCAGAGGCCCTGGAGTCAGGAGGACCAGAGTTCAAATCCTGCCCCAAAAACTTAACAGAAAACTATCCTCGTGACCTTGGGCAGGTCACTTAACCCCAATTGCCCTATCTTCCTCCCTCCAAAAAGCAAAAACAAACAACAAAAAAAGAGTAATTGATTTTCAAGAGGTTGAGAGGGAGAGGACAATTAATCCAGGGCTATACAAGGGTGAATAGGATTTAAAGGATTAAAAAGGGAGAATATGACATTCCATTTATTTGCTTTTTTTGTGCTTAACTATTTTCAAAATTTTATTGATGGATTTTTCTCTTGCTCCTCTTCAACCTTTCCATCCCATGGAATTCTTCCTTATAAAAAGAAAAAAAAAAACATTTCATCTCCCCTCCCTCCATCTCTCCCTCCTTCCTTTTTTCTTTCCTTTTTCCTTCCTTCCCTCCTTCCCTCCTTCCTTCCTTCCTTCCTTCCTTCCTTCCTTCCTTCCTTCCTTCCTTCCTTCCCTCCTTCCTTCCTTCCTTCCTTCCTTCCTTCCTTCCTTCCTTCCTTCTTTCCTTCCTATTTTCTTTCCTTCCTTCCACTGTGCCTTCTATACTTCCTCCTCCCATTCCTTCCTTCTTTCTTTCTCTCTTTTCTTCCTTCTTCCCTCCTTCACTTTTTTCTTTTTCCTCCCTCCCTCTCTTTCTTTCTTCCTCAATCCCTCCTTCTCTCCCTTCTTCCTTTCCCCTCCTTCCTTTCTTCCTTCACATCCTTCTTTCCTTCTTTCCCCTCCCTGCTTTCTTCCCTTCTTTCCCCTCCCTCCTTCCCCTTCATTCATTTCTCTCCCTAATTCCTTCCCTTCTTCCTTCTTTCTTCTCCTTTTTTCCTCTCTTCCTCCCTCACTTCCTCTTGACCTAAGAAGTCTTAAGGAAATACCAAATGGAAGATAGTACTACTTAAAATATAGTTTATTTTAAACAGATATGATCCTGAGATATATGTGTATGCATATGCACACACACACACACACACACACACATATATACAAAATGTGTTTTTTTATCATAAGATTTTATAATTGGCAGAGGACCTAGGAAATCATCTAGGCAGCTGCCTCTTTGTAGTCAGGCCACTGATGCTTTAGAGCAAAAGCCAAATTCAACTCATATTTAGCAGATCCAGTATTCTAACCTTGATCCTCTGCCTTCAAAGTCAGTTAATTTTCCATACTATGCTGCTATACTGCCGTTCCTACAGCATATTACAAAAATGTGTATATTAACAGATGAAAGGATCCCTTTTTCAGAGGCTCTTAAGCTGGAGTCCATCAACTCATTTTTTATTATTATAACTGTATTTCAATACAATTGGTTTCCTTTTAATCCTATATATCTGATGCATTTAAAACGTTCTGAGAAGTGTCCATAGGCTTGATCAGACAGACTGCCAAAGGGGCCCATGACCCAAAAAGGTTAAGAAGCTCCACTTTGGATAGCACCTCATTCTAGTTCATTTGAAATGTGATTAATTTTGATAAATTCTATCTTCATAAAATTTCATATACTAAATATGTAAAATGGCATATATAACTGAACAGACTATTGGTGGGAACATAACAGCAACAGTAAAAACAACTTATGCAAATCTATTCTATTTTGTGGTCTACAAAGTGCTAACCAATCTGAGACCCACAGCAACCCTATGAAGCAAAGAATGCCAATATTATTCTGATTCCTATTTCCCAGACAAAGCTTGGAGGAAACACAACTAGTTAGCAGAATAACTGGTATTCTCTTAGTTCTAAATTTAGCCGTACTACAGTTACCTCTCTATGATTACAGGATTTATAACTGTGATTTCTGTGTGGTAAGGACCTCTAGTCCTATTTCTTAATTTTACTGAAGAGGAATTGCAAGCTCAGAGATGTCAAAGCCTTTGACCAAGCCCACAAAGATAGTCAGGAACCGAGCTGGGCCACGAACCCAAGTCTTCTGGCTTTAAATCAAGTGTTCTGGCAAAGGCTGAGGAATGTTGGCATTCGTGCTGACTTAGAGGAGAGAAAGAAGTGGGAACTAGATTTCTCTTTTGCCCCCAGTGCTTAGCACAGTGCCTGGCCTAGATTAGATGCTGAATAAATACATGTTAACTCAACTTGTTGAGTTCAAACAAGTGATGAAAAATGTGGTTCTGGAAAAGGAAACCTGTTCTTTTCCCATGACAGATCCCTACACACTAGCTAAGGTCAATACTGCAAAGAGAGCTGCCTATCTTTACGTCAGCCAGATGGCAATAGTGAGCAACACTGGTATGGGCTGGGCTCCATATCTCCCTTAGAAACTATATGATATTGTTTGTGTGTATGTGTGTATGAGTTTGTGTGTACAGTGTGTTTTGTGTCAAGTGATTTGAAAGATAATGGCGAATGGCATAGACACAAATAATATTATTTATCTTTGCAAAGCACCTTATCTATGTTATCTCATTAAACTTCATAACAGCCATGTAAAACAGGAGTCATAATTACCCTCATTTGACCTATGAGGAGATTGAGACCAAGAGAGATTAAGTCATTTGGCTGGGATCAAATAGCTATTAAGTGTCTGAGACTATTTGAACTCAGATCACCCTGACTTCAAGTTCAGACCTCTATCTGTTGCTTCCCCCAGCTGCACTGTGAAAAGTGTCAGAGACAGCATGGCATATTAGATGGGGAACTGGTCTTGGAGTTAGGAACATGTGGGTGCAAGGCTCACCTCTGATACACAATAGTTGCATCACTCTGGGAAAGTCACTTAATCTTTTAGAGCTTCAGGTAACTCTTTAAGACTGTAAGTTACAGAGAAATTGCTAATTAGCATTGGTAGAGCTTCTTCCTCCCCAGGAGCACCTTCTACTGATGAAATCAGAAATCTGATCCAAAAGGATGATGGGCATAATCATGCGTTTAATACTTACCCCCAGGGATATTGGGAAGCTCAGATGAGATAATCTATGTAAAAAGCTTTGCAAACTTTAAAGTTTATTGTAAATGTCTCCTCTCATTATAACTTACAATGATGCATCCATCCTTCTCTCTTCAAACACTGGTTTTTGTGTGTTCTCTTTCTTTCCAGTGATTAGTAATGATGGTTTCATTGTCAGAGCTCCTAAAATATTTACCAGAAGAAAGTATTTTGTCAAGATGTTTTTCTGGCATCAGGAGAGCCTGTCAAGATACTGCAGCATCCACTAAGCTACTGGCTACAGCAAAGCTATTGAGGACAAGCATCAATATTGGCCATGATTGACATCATGAAGGAACAGAGAGGAAGAAGGCAGTGAGTTCTAATCTTGATATCCCCACTGATTGTTCCTCCCCCTAGACTAACTCCCTGTGGGTTTTCTTTTTATGAGATAGGTGGTATGGTGGAAAGAGCTTGGGACTTGGGATAAGGAGAAACCTGAGTTAAAATGCTACATTAGATACTTATGAGGTGTGTGACCCCGGACAAGACACTTTGCCTCTGCCTGCCTCAGTGTCCTCACCTGAAAATGGCATTAATGATAGCTTCTACTTCACAGGATTATTGCAAAAATCAAAGAAGATAAATACATAAAGACTTCTGAGGCACATGATCAACAAGATAGAGAACTAGACATTTTCTCCTTACAACCTCTGAGAACTCTCTAAAATAGAAATTTTTTTTTTTAAAGCAATTGGGGTTAAGTAACTTGCTCAAGGTTACATGGCTAGTCATTATTTATGCGTGGGTGCTCATTTTCTGAGGCCGGATCTGATCTCGGGTCATCCAAACTCCGAGGCCGGCACTCTTACTCACTGAGCCACCTAGCTGCCCCTTTAGGGCAATTGGGGTTAAGTAACTTGCCCAAGGTTACACCGCTAGGTTTTTGTTTGTGCGGATTAAGTGTCGGAGGCCGGCTCCGAACTCAGGTCCTTCTGACTCCAGGGCCGGCGCTCTATTCACTGCGCCACCTAGCCGCCCCTAAAATAGAAATTGTTAAAGAGATAAAACAATTTCAGCCTTCTTCACAGGATAGGGCACTAAGATTTTAATGGTGTAAAAATCTAATGAACTAATGGCAGATAAGGCTAATAATCCGTGATCTCTAACAAGCTCACTTAGCACTCTTCCCCAATCTCCAGCATGGCTCCTCAAGCCAACCTATAGATTTGCAACATAGATCAACTCCCCCTCCCCCTCTTCTTTCCAGTACCTAGGCCAGTGGGAAAGCAATATGGCAGCAGCCCGTGCTAAAATGGAGTAGATAGCCAGGAAACAGAGAGAATAAGAAGGGCACGTTTAGCTATGGGATACTTCACCAAGCCTAAGAGTGTAGCATCAATCTGCCTGGGTCTGGTTCCTTCTCTCCAGAAGTCTGTTGGTGCAGAGACAGAAGAGGGTGGATCTTCAATTGCCCAGCATAGGAAGATGACTTTGAGATCTAGTCCTCAGGGAAACCCCACTTAAAGGGGAAGGTGTCAGAAAATGAGGTTGGGAAATAAAAGATTGAAATGACTGAAGATCTCAGGAGGAAGAAAGCTCATTTAAAGGTTTTGAGTACCATCAGACTGACCAATCAAAAAGATATTATTAAGAGAAGATAATATCGTTACTGGGCAGCTAGGTGGCAGTAAGTACAATATTGGGCCAGCAATCAGGAAATCTCCTCTTTGTCAGTTCAAATCCAACCTCAGACTCTTGCTAGCTGTGCAACACTGGGCAAATCACTTAACCCTGTTTTGCTTCAGTTTCCTCACCTCTAAAATGAGCTGGAGGAGGAAATGGCAAACCACCTCAATATCTTTGCCAAGAAAACCCTCAAAGGGGTCATGAAGAGTCAGACATGACTGAAAAATGACTAAACAACAACAATAACAACAACATGGCCATCAGATAAATTAAACCAGACATCCATGAATAAATATTGCAAGACCAAGAAAAGTAAATCAATACCTTATGAGGCAGAAGAACCCATGAATTCCCAAAAAAGAGCAGGGAACCCCAGTAGGATGTTTCTAAGTGGTTTAAAAGAGAAATAAGAATAGTGAAAGCAGAATTTATGGCCTGAATAGTAGAAATAATTGACATAAGAGAAAAAAAAATTGAAGCCAGTCTTACCAATGAAATAAAAGTGAAGATAACTGATTGGGAATGCAAATCAGTGCATTCCCAGAAGGAAAGGACAATCTGGAAGAAGAGAAGCAAAAAGGCAACAGTAATGGAAAACATCATCTACCTATGGACAAAACATATTGATTTTAAAGACAGGATGCATAGATACAACTTTAGGCTTACAGGTTTCCCAAAAGAACAAAAGTTTAAAAAAAACAACAACCCTGAATACCGCAATGCAAAAATGAATAAGAGACAACTGCTTAGAGTTTCTAAATACAGAAAATAAAATGTCAAACAAAAGGATCCACAGATTACTTATAGGAAAAAAACCCAACAACTGTGCTATACATTCCAATTCACATACTAGTTAAAAGGAACAATTTCACTGACAAATTCTGCAAGTGACCAAGAGAAAGACCTTCAAATATAAAGGAAAGGAAATTAAAACCCCCCACAAGATTATTATGCACCCATCAGAAGCCACAAGAAAAATAGAATAATGTTTTCTAAAGATTAAAGGAGTTCATGATAACCTACCCTGAAAACCTGAGTCTAACAATTAATGAAAAAAAAAATGAATGCTCAGTAAAAATAAGGAACTTAAAATATCCTTAAAAAGAAAAGAAAGACTGGAACAAATTATTTCCTTTGCAAATATCTCAGGCAACATAAGTACATGAAAGATAAACATTTATAGCAGCCAGTGATAACAACAAAACAGTAATTGACCATTAACAGATATCTTTCTAAAAATACACAAAGAAAAAAAGTATGAAAGCAGAAGGCAAATAGAAGTGGTAGTGGAGTAACAGGCCTCAAATGTTACTCACTAAACCTCGCCACACTCCACTTACACATGATTCAATGTTGTTGTTGTGTTTGTTTGTTTTTTGGTAGGACTAAATTACCGAATGGGAGAGCATATAAAAAGGAAATGAGAGGAAGAAGGTAGAGGGGGGAATATGTGATGTGCCTTAATCATGACAAGTGTTAATAATGACAGGAAAATAACTCCTGTAATCATTCATCAAGAAGAGAACTTATAGGAGAAGAGGTGAAGAGATAAAGGGAGGGATTGAACTTGAAGAAAGAAAGGAGAAAATCTTATTTCATTGGTAAGAAGGAGTAAGATTGATGAATGTTAACATGACAGAGGAGAGATACTCTATAAAGAGAGATGATGATCTTACAATGGACATAATATGCAGGGACTTGGTGTGTAGAAAGATCATTCAGCCTGCTTCAAGAGATTAAAAATTCTAGGGGAGGGGCGGCTAGGTGGCGCAGTGAATAGAGCGCCGGCCCTGGAATCAGAAGGACCTGAGTTCGGCCTCCGACACTTAATCCATACAACAAAAACCTAGCCGTGTAACCTTGGGCAAGTTACTTAACCCCAATTGCCCTAAAGGGGCGGCTAGGTGGCGCAGTGAGTAAGAGCGCCGGCCTCGGAGTTTGGATGACCCGAGATCAGATCTGGCCTCAGAAAATGAGCACCCACGCATAAATAATGACTAGCCGTGTAACCTTGAGCAAGTTACTTAACCCCAATTGCTTTAAAAAAAAAAAAAATTCTAGGGGCAAATAGCATCTAGAACAATGAGAGTCCAAGGAATCAGGGAAAAGGTCTAACAGCAAATGGGGGAAGATGGCTACATGAAGGACAAAGTTTAATAATGAACTGTACAATCAGGAACATAGGAGTGTTCCTAACATGGGGCAGTGTCCTTTCTATGACATGGAAGTAATAATATTTGAAAGTAACAGAAAAAAAAAAAGAGCTGGGGAAGAACCTGCAAGTCAATAACATAGAAACCCTTCAGAAGAGGGAATCCAAAATAGGAGAATGCAGAGGCCAAGGAAATACTAAACAACTGTGAAGATCATCAACCAAGAATAAATCTAGAATACACAATACAGAGGAAATAAAGACTACTGAGTAAATAAATAAAGAATGTCAAAAGGGAAGATATAGGATTAAGAGAGTAAGGGAAAATTTCTTTTTTTGAAAAAAGAGGTGCAGAAAATGAAATAAAAACACAAGAAACAAAACAATCTTATGGGGAGGAAAGGAAAATAGATTTTAATTTACTACTTATCTAAGAAGGAAAAAAGAGGGGAAGAATTAAACATATAGATAAAAAGAAGAAAGTAAAAAGAACTAACAAAGCAAAATTCTAAAACTAGAGATGAAAAACAGTTTGGGGGGATGGGAGGGAGGTGAAAAGAGAGGGAAGAGTGCTGATGGAAACAAAGATGACTTAAAGTAGATTAAGATAAAATAACCGAAAAGACAAAGTACTGTGTTTATAGAGAAAGAGATGAATAAATCTCAATTTGGAAATAAAAACTCCACAATATTAGATGCAAATTCAGGAAAATATAAACATAACTCTCATAACTTAAAATGTGAATGGATTAAAAAAATCCAGTAAAGCAAAATAAACTGACAGATGGAAGAAGAAAATAAAAGCCCCGCATCTATTGCTTAGAGGAAACACACTCCCCCAAAACAAAGAAAACACTAAAAGTAAGAAGTGAGAAAAAATTTACTATGAATCAGATGATTTCAAAAAATTAGCAGTTAAGATAATTCTAAAAGATAAAACAAAAATAAACATTTACAACATGGAAAGATATAAACAAGGAAACTATAGCTGATCAGTTCTATAAAGACCTACAACACCCAGAAATAACACCATAAAAGATGTAACATTCATCATAGCTGATTAGAATGCTAAAGTTGGAAATAAAAAGATAATTGAAATAACAAGCAAGTTTGTTTTTGGAGTAAAAAAAGAACCAGGGCAGAGACTAATAGAGTTTGTTAAGATAACTCACTGGTCATAGCAAACACCCCAAAAAGTGACTCCACACATGGATATTACCTGAAGGCCTATATAGAAAATCAGATTTATTATATACTTTGCAGCCAAAGGTGGAGAAGCTCTAAACAGTCAGTTAAATCAAAACCTGGAGCTGATTGTAGCTCAGATCATGAGCTTATGGCAAAATTCAGATTTAAATAGAATAAAGTAGGGAAAACTATCAGACTGTATAGGTATGACCTAAATAGTTATTCTTATGAATAAAAGTACAAGTGATGCATAGGTTTAAGGGATTAGATCTAGTAGGTGGAGTACTTTAAGAACTATGGATAGAGGTTTGTGATATTGTACAGGAGGCAGCAACAAAAAGCATTCCAAAGGGGAAAAAAAGAGCAAGAAAGCAAAATGACTGTCTAATGATGATAATAGCTGAGGAAAGAAGGAAAGCAGAAGGTAAAGGAGAAAGGAAGTATATACCCAATTGAATGCAAAATTTCAGAGAATATCAAGAACATATAAAATGGTGTTATTAAATTACCAATGCAAAGAAATAGAAGAGAACAAAAGAATGGGAAAGATAGGAGAAATCTTTAAGAAATTTAAAGATAATTTTTGAGTATAACGTGTCTTGTATTGGTACCAATTGTTCTTTAAAAATTTGATAAAATTATCCTGTGAATATATCAGGACATGGAGGGTAATTTCTCTTTTAATAGTACCTTTAAAACTAATTTTTACATGAAATGCTTCCTTGATATCTCTAAATTTCTTCCAGAGATCTCTTGACATTCCCATCTTTTGTTTTCTTTTATTGATTTATTTTAAAAGTCTACAACTTTATTGAAGCTATTGTCTCAAATAATATCTTTGCAAATTCCCTGGGATTTTCTAAGTAAATCATCATAACATCAGAAAAAGGATATTTTTGTATCTTTTTTATGCCTGCAATGTCTTTCTTTTGTATAATTGCTATTGCTAGCATTTCTAGAGCTATATCAAGTAACAATAGCCATCCCCCCTTTTACTTCTATATTTATTTTGATTGGTTTTGCAATGTTGAACCATCATTGCATTTTTATAAAAATCCAACTTGAATGGATGAATATGGTGAATATTTTTTGATTAATTGCTATAATCTATTTGATAGGATTATCCTAATACCTAAACAAAAGAAGTCTAGAAGCCAATATCATTAATGAATATAGTTTCAAAAATTTTAAATAAAATCCTGTCATTCTATAGTAATTAAAAAATTTGTCATATTCACCAATCCAAGTTGGATTTATATAAAAAAGTAAGGATGGTTCAACATTAGGAAACCAATCAAAATAAATATAGAAATAAAAAAAGATGCCCACCATTATTTGATATGGAAATGCTTGCAATAGCAAATATGTAAGAGAAAGAAATTACAGGCATAAAGATAGGTTAAAAAGGTATAAAATCTTTTTTTCTCCTTATGATATGTTGGTTTACTTAGAAAATCCCAGAGAATTCGCAAAGTTATTATTTGAGACAATAGCTTCAGTAAAGTTGTAGACTTTAAGAACAAACTAAAACCCTCAAAATTAAATAGCATCTTGATATAACAGTAACAAAACATTAGGGTGAATAATATAAATGAAAATCTGATTCCAAATAAGTGTAAAATGCATAAAATACCTGGTGATCAGTATAACAAAGCGCACAAAATATTTATATAGATTCAATTGCAAAATGCTCCATAAAGAACAACTTCAATAGATAGAGGAATGTTCACTGCTCTTAATTGGGTCATGAAATATAATAAAATAAAATATATATAATATAATATAATAAAATATAATATAAATAAATAAATAATATAAATAAAATATAATAAAAATGAAAAACTATCAAAGCTAATTTATTATTTTAACACTTTACCATTGAAATTACCAAAGGACTGTTTTATAGAACTCAATAAAATGATAACAAAATTCATTTGGGAATATAAAAGAGCTAGTATGTCAAAGGAATTAATGAAAAGAAGTCGGAACAAAGAGGGAATAGAAGTTCCAGATGTCCACCTATATTTGAAAGCAGTAGACATCAACACTATCTGGTATTGACTAAAAAATAGGGAGGCATAACAATTAAATAGATGAGACAAAGGAGAATCAGAAACAATGAAACTCAACAAGCCAATGTTAAATAAACCAGAAAGCACATTACTAGGAAAGAACTCTTTATTTGATAAAAACTGTAGGGAAACATAGAAAGCAGTCTGGCAGAAATTAGGCTTAAACTAACATCTTACACCATATTCCACAATACATTCTAAATGAACATGAGACCTTAATATTAAAGATCATTGGGAGGCTAGGTGGCGCAGTGAATAGAGCACAGCTCTGGAGTCAGGAGGACCTGATTTCAAATCTGACTTCAGACACTTAACACTTTCTAGCCATGTGACCTTGGGCAAGTCACTTAACCCCAATTGTCCTACCTTCCCCCTCCCCCCCCAAAAAACCAACCCCCCCAAACCCAAAACAAAACAAAAGTTACTATTGAAAATGAGAAGAGAAGTCTTTCACATCCTTTCATAGCTACAGGTAGAAGAAATATTTTTGTTCAAACGATAAAGACATTGCAGAAAATAAAATAATTTTTTATTTCTTTCATTTTTAGTCATATCCAATATATCCATGACTCCATCTGGGGTTTTCTTTGCAAGGATACTGGAGTGACTTGCATTTTCCTTCTCACTTTCATTTGTCTGATATAGAAGTAGAGGCAAGCAGGGTTAAGTGACTTGTCAAGGGTCACACTGCTAGTGTCTGAGGCCATATTTGAACTCAGGAAGATGAGTTTTCCTGATTCCAGGCCCAGGACTCTATCCACTGTGCCACCTAGCTGTCCAATTTTTTATTACATGCATTTAAAAAGAGCTTCTAGAGAATTGTGGGAAGATAGGTGCATTAAAGCATTTTTTGATGGAGCTGTGAATTAGTATCAATATTTTGGAAATCTGGAATTATTCAAATAAAATTACTAAAATGTTTATACCTTTTTACACAGAGATTCCACTGCCAGATATATACTACAAAAGAGTGATTTATAAGAATAAAGTATATATATATTATATAATAAAATGTAGCTATAAATATTTTGATATATATGTATATAAATATTTATATGTATTATATTTATATATGTATCAAAATATTTATAGCTACATTTTTTGTAATAGCAAAGAATTGTAAACAAAATAGATGGTCATCACTTGGGGTATGACTGAAATGTGGTAAAGTAATGGAGTATCACTTTGTTGTTAGAAATAATGAATGTCATGAATTCAGAGAAGCATGGAAAGCATTTCTTTAACTGATACAGAGAAAAATAAGTAGAAATAAGAAATTAATATACATGACTGTGGTATTATAAACAGAAAGAAAAAGAACTAAAAAATCAAAAGTAAAAGTTGCACAACTAAAGTGAACAAACACAGCTTAAAAGGTGGCTTAAAAGGTGATGTTAAAAAGCATTTTTACCCTACCCTTTTGATGTCTACTGCTTTGTAGGTTGATGTCTGGAAGGTGGGAGGTTCAAATGTATCATATATAACACATATTTTCAGACTTGTTTGAGATTTATTGATCATTTACACTGATTTTCTCTCTTTTCTTTTTTTGTCTTTACAAACAGTATTTACTTTATATAATGGTTTTCTGAGAAGGCAAGAAGAGGGATACTGGAAGAATTATGGTAATCTGAAAAAAGGACCAATAAAGACATAAAAAAAGGCAACATAGGGGTGGCTAGGTGGTGCAGTAAATAGAGTACTGACCCTGGAGTCAGGAGGACCTGAGGTCAAATTTGACCTCAGAAACATAACACTTACTAGCCGTGTGACCTTGGGCAAGTCACTTAACCCCAACTGCCCTGCCTTCCCCCCTCCAAAAAAAAAAATAAAAAAGCAAAAAAAGAAGGCAACATATATAGTTTTAAAAAATAAACCTTAAAGATCTGTATAAATTCTAGCTGTTCTTGTTTTGCAGGTGAGAAAAGTGAGGACCAGAAAGACTAAAGTATTTGCCCAAAGTCAGTATATAACCAGGGGCAGTAGGTTTCCCATTAATCCATCAATCAATACCCATTTGTCAGGACCCTATTATCAATCAGGCTCTATCAACCAGGTTTTGTGCCTGGCAATAACAAACACAAAATGAGATATCTATGCCCCCAGGGAACTTAAATGTATTGGAGGTGTTCAAGCAAATGCTGGCTAACCAGTCTGATTTAGGTAGAGTTTGGATTATATGACCTCTATGGCCTTGTCTAACTCTTAAGTTTGAAGTCTTTATCTCAGGTCAGCTTTGTGTCCAGTGATCTTTTCATTCTGCTACACTACTTCTTATAATCGTATCTAATCAACCTCCTCATAGTGTTATTGTACCAAAAAATGAATAAAATACATAAAAATGCTTTGGAGAACAAGGCTGCATTAAACACAAGTCATTTTCATTATCCACAAAAGGAGGTTATATTATGTTTTTCTTATGGGAGTAGTATACATGTGCATGAACAGAAGTCTAATCAAGGGAGTCTATTTCCTTCAGAGAAAGGTAGCTGTGGAGCTCTCTGCATTATGGGGATTAGCAATATACACTTGACTGACTCCTTCAGGCCAATTGCTTCTTGGAGAGCCTGGTCTTAGCTGAGAAACTAATTTTTTTTTAAGGGTGACAAATAGAGCCTTTCCATTGTAAGAGGATTCAGAAGATACTGACAGGATCATAGGTTTAGGGCAAGAATACCTCTTTCATTTTACATATGGGGAAATAGAAGCCACAGAAAGATAAAGTATCTTGTTCAAGGATCACATAGAGTAGCAGCTAGATGGAGCAGAGAATTGGTTGCTGGGCCTACAGTTAGAAAGACCTCAGTTCAATTCTTGTCTCAGATAGTTACCTAGCTGTGTGATCTTGGGTAAGTCACTTAGCTTCTGCTTGTCTCAGTTTCCTCATCTGTAAAATGGAGTTAACAATCCTGCCCACTTCTGAGGATTGTTGTGGGGATAAAATGAGATCATAATTGTAAACTGCTTAGTATTATGGCACGCATATAACATGCACTATAAAAATGTTAGCTATTATTATTAGAAAGCAAAGCAGAGCTCAGATTTTAACCCAGAGGTCTTCTGGGTCCACAATGCGGTGTCACCCCACCACGTGGTGACTGCATCAAGGTTGAGGTCTAAAGACAAAGCTAGTTTTCAAAATCTCTGATGTAGTCAGTTCCATGGGCTTCCAAAGGTCACTTTATTGAGGTTTGTTGAATTATTTCCACACAAAGAATGATTTAGTCAAGTAAAATTAAAACAACAACAACAACACACTTTTTAGCATTGTTCCTGCTTTTAGAACTGTGTCATTGGGAAAATGTCTGTGTTCTAAATCTCATCTCTTCTTGTGACTTCTGGCTGAAGTGGCAGAAACAAAGAAAAGGGGTGCTGATACAGAAAGCGTTCAGAACCATGCTACATAGGGAGCCTTGGCTAGAGTCCCGTATTATGGAATTAAGCCACCAGAAGGATGGGTTAAAAAAAAAAAACAACCTAAGAAAAACCCCGTTTCCTCAAGTCTGACTTCGAGATTCCTTTCATAGGGTCCTTTTCAATGCAGAATAGCAAGCTCAGCATATATATTTTTCCTTGTGTTTATACCGAAATTTTAGAAATATGTCAATGTTGATTATTTTGGTTTCTATAAGGAAGCACATTACAGAGAACTGAAAATATCTTTTCCTACAATGATGATTTGAAATCTTAGTCTATAAGTGTTATTTGTCCTTTGTTTTGAAGAGGACCAGTGACATCATGGGATGATGTCTTGACTTGTTCATGAATTGGATTTAAGTGAGGTGAAGTCGTCAGCCTCACTCTTTCAGAGTCATCAAAATCTGGTGGCAAGACAAAAATCAAGATGACTGGCAATGGCCTGGGATGTAGTGGATGACATTGACATCTTTGATGTCTGACAAAGCTCTGAGCAATCCATGGTGTCTGCTTCAGCTGCCTTCATGGACATTGGGTATGTTCTATATAAGCATTTATATAGAATTTTAATGTTTTTGAAGTCTTTAATATATGCTTGTATATTCTTATTATCATTCCCATTTTACAGGTGAGGGATCTGAGGAGGCTAAAAGAGGTACTGTGTCTTGCTCAGGGTCACAAGTGCCAAAGGCAGGATTTGAATTCATGTCTTCCTGACATGACATTCAGCACTCTACCCACTGTACAATCTAACTGCCTTTTGTGATGTATTTTAATCTACTTTTAAATAAAGTGACCCTCACAAAATGACAAATGACTTAAAAGTTTCCTACAAGGAAAATGAAGATTCTGTGACCACAAGTAGGATCGGTGCTATTCCTACTCCTTATATAAGTTCTTTGTCAACCACAGAATAATGAAAAAGCTGTAGAGATCTAATCTGATTTCTCAAGGATACCCTCAAAGGGAAATTCTCAAGAAAATTACTTGAAAAAAATGTATTTGTATCCTCTGTCATTGATGATGAACCTCACCCTTGGGCTATCAGTTAATTATCTTATAAAACCATAAAAATTAACAAGACATAAAAATAAGCTTTTTGTTGCTCTCAAGATAGTGTGTCACCTATTAAAAATTCCCATTTATGCATACTTGAAAAAATTGGAAAATATTGTTAAACTTTCAAAATTTTCCAGGAAAGAGTTTCTTTGGGCTTTGAACCCATTTGTTAAAAAATATAAAAAAGGCAATCTTTTTCTGATTAGTTTGCAAGGACTGGTTAACATCAAGGAAGATGGAAATTTATTAGCCTAATTTCTATAAGAACCTTTGCATAATTGGAGGATGGAACTGAAAAATGAGTATTACAATTTATGAAGTACAGTCCTCGATGCTCTTCTTCCATTTAGATCTATGCGTCTATGACAGATGTATTTTCCAGCTGTGACAGATATTTAAACCAAGTGTTGATAGAAAGCTAACTTTGAGCCAGGCATTCAAATCTCTATCCTAAAATGTTAAACCAACATCTTAAAGGAAGTATATGCAATCATATTGCTTTCACTCAAATATTTTTGATATTTTGTAAATGATTTAATATTAATTATATTTAACATCATATATTATTATTAATAGTATTTAGTAAGACCAATGTGATTGTAATAATATTTTAATGAGAAAACTTTGAGTACTGAAAGTAATTAGTAGCAAAAAAACCTTGTATAATTAATGAAATAAAATAATTTAAAATGTTGTTTATTTCATCTTTACCATTCTTTTGAATTTTGATTTTATACATGTTTTATAATGTGTAAATATTACTATTGTGGCACATGTATATAATTTCTAAATAAATTCACATGTGTTAGGAATACATGCTCAAATTTTTTTTGCTGTTATGGTTGTGTGATCAAAATAACTTTTGGAAACAGTGAAACATGCCAAATATCTCATAAATATTAGAGGAAGTTAAGCAGTGTAATGGATGAAGCAGTTGTCCTCAATATATACTTGTACATTATTATTCTTATTTTTACTATTTAAAAGATGAAGAACCTGAGGAGGTTAAGAGGGGTAATATGTCTTGCTCAGGGTTATAAGAAGACCAGAGTTCAAATCCAGTAACAGATAGCTGTGTTGCTTTGGGCAAGTCACCTAACCCCTGTTTGTCTTATTTTCCTCAACTGGAAAATGGGGATAATTCTAGCACCTGCTTCCCAGAGTTGTTGTAAGGATCAAAGGAGGTAGTATTTGTAAAACACTTGGGACTGTGCTTAGCACATAGTAGACACTTAAAAATGCTTGTTTCCTTCTGTTATGAAATGAGGAATAAGAAAGGAAAAAAAGAAAAGTTTTATGACTAATACTTGTCTGCATAACTAACACATGAATGTTTATTACTGTTTAATTCAAAATACTATAGAAAAATACTGAGAGCATCTATGTCACCCTTTTATAATCTGATCTTGAGTCTGCATGGTCTTTCATAGCAGGAATGACATGATTCTATTATAGAGCTTCCATATAACCTTTGATTTTCCTCAGTGTGAGCTCAAATAAGATCTTTATCTGGCTAACATTTCTGTAAATTTTGTCTGGGTTTTGTTACGTTACAGCTCCTTAGAATTCCTGGGTTTAGAGCTGGAGGAGACCTTAAAGATCATTTGGTCTGGACCTTCATTTTGACAGTGGGGAAACTGAGACCCAGAGGGGGATTTGCCTTCTTCAAGGTCACACAGATAGAATGTAGTAGAGCTGAATTTGAACCCAGCTTCTCTGACTTTAAATCCCTTGGCCTTTTCACTGTATCACTGTGCTTCTTTTAAATAATACAGTTAAATTATATATTTCAATTCAGCTACTATTATTAAGCATCAATTATATATAAAGCTGGAAAAGCAAAATTAAAATAAAATATGGTCCCTTCCCTCAAGAAGTTTACATTGTATTAGAGTAAACACAACATTTAAAGAAATAAATTCCATTTCAGTAGTGAGAGAGCAGAGCAGCTAAGTGACAGAATAGAGTACTGGGCTCAGGCAGGCCTGAGTTCAAACCCAGCCTCAGACTGAGTCACATACTGGGTATGTGACTGTCAGCAAGTCACTTAACCCTATTTGCTTCAGTTCCTCACCTGTAGAATGAGTTGGAGAAGGGAATAGCAAACCACTCCAGTATCTTTACCAAGAAAACCCCAAATGGGGGTCACACAGAGTTGGACATAACTAAAACTAAATGAAAGAGAGAGCATTAACAATCAGTCATTTCAATAGGAGGTGTCACCTGAATTGAGCAGGAAAGGATCCTGAAAGGCAGGTCTGAGCAGGAAGTGTTTTCTAGGAATGTGAAAAAGCCTGGCAGAGACATAGAATCAAGGAAAGCTAAGGAAAACCAAAAAAGACAATTTGATGAGAGAGAGAGAGAGAGAGAGAGAGAGAGAGAGAGAGAGAGAGAGAGAGAGAAGAGAATAATGTGAAATAACTCCCCAAAATATAGGCTATAGAAAGAATGTAAAAGGTTTTAAAAGCCAGACTGAGAATTTTGTCTTTTATCATAAAAGAAATAGGGAGCTTCAGAAGATCTCTGAGTAGGGGAGTGACATGGCTAGAGTTATATTTTAGAAAGATTATTTTGGCAGCTGGATGAATGATAGATTCAAGAGGAATGAGAAAGGAAGCCAATAATGAAGATTGCAGATAAGTGGTTTTTGCTGGAGAAGAAACAGGTATAACAGAATCAACTCTAGTGCCTATAAAAGAAAGCAATAAAAGCTACCAAATTATTATCAAGAAAAAGGGGGAAGCAGGTGAAAAGCAGATTACAGAGGCTCTGCTGGGACTGAATTGTAGTCCGTTTCTCTTCTAGTCTAATTAGATGTTAATGTCTTTACACCTTGTCAGTTAGTGGAGAAAATAATACTCAGAAGCATCATGTGTCTCTCTCTTAAATAATTATCTTAATTTGTTTTGCTCACTCTGTGCAATAATGCAGCACAAGGTGGGAAGCCAATGGGCCAGCCAGGCAGCTGGCATTTCCTCCCCTGCTCTGTACACATTTGTAGATCATAAACATGCTTCATTAGTTTCCCAAAGACAAGCAAGTTTTCTTGCTGGGTACATTGCTGAAAGCAATAAAAAATTATGCAATCATTCTTGAAGAACGGATAACTTTTATGGCCATAATAAATTGCCCATACACATGTGTCCCATCAACAATGCACAGGCTGCATAGATCGGAAGTTAAAAACTCACTTTAACCACTTATAGCTGCATGTCAAAGCTTTCTTTAATTGTGATAAATTCTGCTCTCTCTTCTGAGAAGGTGACATTTCATGGCAAATAACCCTGAGAAATCGACTGGAACAAGAAAAGACTTCCTGTTTTGTAAGCTATTTCTGATAATGACCAGAAAGCTATGGATAAATGGTTAGACTAGCTGGTCTGGTTGGTATGTGCTTTGTTACCTACAATCAAGAAAACCATAACTCTATCTGAGCAGCTAATCAGGGACCCTGAAATCCTCCTGGGTATGAAACCATCTCAAGGATAGGGAAAATTGGGGCAATTGTCTTGGGCCTCCAACTGCTGCAGAACTGGAGTTCCAGAGTAACTCAGAGAGGCAGAAGGAAGGAGAAAAAGAAATGGTATTTGCCAGCTGGCAGTTGCTTATATATCACTCCTCCCCTCCTGTCAGCCTAGACCCCATCACCAAGGCAACATGGGCAGGACTAAGGTTGGTTGCCTGGCAACAATGCCCTTTCCTCCTTTCCTGCTCTTTTAGGCTGCCTCTTGCCCTTTTGTGGCATCTCCTCCCCTTCTTTTCTCCTTCAAGGATGCCCTTGATGTTCATTTTATCTACAATTCACCTGTACAGAAATGTTTCAGGGAAAGAGTTATGATTATGATTTAGTTTGGGTCCTATGTCCCTAAAGATGGCTTTATCTTTTTAGGTGAAGAAACAAATGAAATGCTTTTCTTCAGTAGATTTTTCCAATAAGGTGTTATTCCTATCTCTAATGCTGCCCTTGCCTGTTTCCCCATGCACATGTACACCAGTGTGCTTAATTTTAAGGAACTAGATCAACCTGGATTGAATCACTCTGTCTAGCCACCCTTATTAACTTAGCTGTTTCCAGTTCAGGTTTTCAGTCAGGGAGATGATTGGCTTCAAAACTCAGAGGGATCCATGAAATTATCTAATCCTACTCTAATTTCACAGATAAGGAAACTGAGGTCTGGTAAGTTGGAGTGGCCTGCTCACTAAAGTATAGAGGGGTGCACATTAAGAGCAAATAACAAAGCTTGAACTAGAACTCAGTTCCTCTGACTCCAAATCAAAAGCTTTTTATCGGCATCATACAATAACAGGATGCTGTCCAATGCTGAAGTATGTAGCTGAAGAGAAAAGGAGAGGGTGTTCCATTCAGATATAGGAGCCTAAAGAGTGACAATAGGCTTAATGAACCAAATAACTTTTGGATGAGTTTAATTCCAATTCCAGGCACCCAGTTTCCTGGACATTTGTTTGACTCCATCCTGACTGCATGTTCTGCCTCTTTGATCTCCTTGTATTAGATTGTGAACATATATTTCTGAACCTTGGACACATATTTCATTCCTCTCTCCTGGTGATATTTAGCCTTCTTCCTCTTGTGACCTCTTGCTTGCTTTTGACTCTCTGAAAAATAACCTGTCATTAACACCTTGTCCTCTACCCATGGAGAGATCCCTGCCATAAGCACGGGTTGGGGCCCGCCCCTGACCTCACCCTTGCAGAACAGTACAATCAGATACTAACTCTTAGCTGCCACTCATGAAAGTTAATAGCTTAATTCCAAATCAAAATGCCTTGGTCTTAAAACCCAGTCTGCACAAACCAATGCACTGTTTGAGCAGATTTTAAATATGATTTACTTTGACCTACAACAGTGCTAAGATAAGCAACAGTAGACTCCCCCTAATAACATAGTTTTTGAAAAGCCTTTTGTAGAGAAAAAGTAGAGTTGTAACTTCAGGGAATAGTAGAAAGAACACTAGATTTGGAATCAGGGGAGATCTGAGTTCTAATGCTGACTCTGACACTAACTAGAGATTTGACTGTGGTTAAGTCCCAGTACTTTGTGTTTCAGATTTTTCTTTTGTAAATGATAACAGTAGCACACTGACTTCCTCATAGTAATTTGGAAAATGCATTGTAAAGCATAACAGGGTTATGTAAATCTGGGTTATTATGATTTGCATGATTATATGTACAGTGAACAGGTGCACAGAAAAGAGAAGTGTTACTACGGGGTGGTGGGAGTGGGAGCCAGACGACCTGTGCTACTGGCTGCAGTGCTCACAAACCATGTTACTTTAAGCAAGTCGCTATTCTTGGGTCTGTTTCCTCATACTTGTCCTTGGTACTGATAAAATGGGCAATGATTTCTGGGACTTCACTAGGTGGAACATTCTGAGCCTCCTGATTTTCTTTTTTATGAGGCATTAGGGAGCCCTGGAATTCAATTGAATTCAATAAACATCAATTAATTGACTTCTATGGCCAAGGGATAGGGCTAATCCTAGTGGCCAAGACAGATAACCTGACACTCCACTTTCCATAGTAAAGTCAGGTAGTATAGTAGGGTATATAAACAATGCTACATTAGACAATGTTCCTGCTTTAGCAAATAAATACCTTAATCAAGAATTGCCAAGTAGTTTGCTCAGATGAGAATTACTGCATAGGTAACGCATGATACAGTTAGAGAGAGGAAATGCTTTATAGCCAGATGTTTAGCAGAGGTTTAAAGAAAAGAAATATGCATTGAATGAAACCCAAGTTTTTTTTTTCTTTTTTTAACAAATGCTTTATTAACTTCTGGTTTACAACATTCATTTCCGCCAGATTTTGAGTTACAATTTTTCCCCCATTTTCCCCCTACCCACCACCCCAGAATAGCAGTCCCACAAGATATCCCCTCATCCAATCTGCTTTCTCCCATATCTTATCCCATACCCCCTTCAACTTTACCATTAGGGCAAGGTGAATCTCTGTGCCCCAATGCCTGCACATCTTATCTCCCAATTACATGTAAAATAGTATTAATAATAGTATTTATATATATTTGAAACATTTAATTTTAAAACTTCGAATTTCAGATCCATTCCCTTCTTCCCTTGTCACCCAGGAGCTGAAGCTGCAACTGAAGCTGCAAAATGGCACCTCAGCTGCTTATCGCCCCCAGGGGAAGAAGCCGATGTGTTCCCCAAATACTGGTCCCAAAGTCCATAGGGCACTAAGCTCTCACTTTGTCCTAGGCATGTCTGTGTTGATAATTCTGGAATCACCACAGCTGCTGGTGTTCTGGGGTGCCTCCAGCTGGCTGCTGGCCCTGCTGCCCTGGGGCTAAAACTGTGGCTCACGGGGCCTGGGCTTGGCTCCCAGAGTGCTGTCTTGTCAACTCCCAGAGTGCTATGCTGCTCCCAGAGCACTGCGCTGGCTGCTCCCTGCTGGGCTGCTGGGCTGTCCTCAGTGGGAGGTTAGCTTCTCTGTGTCATTCTGTGGGTGCTGGAGCTCCAGAAGTTGTTCAGGGTCCCCTTTTACATGATTTTGAAGTGGTGTGGGAGAGAGTACCTTGGAAGTGCTGTTTCTACTCCACAATCTTGGCTCTGCCCCCCAAAACCCAAGTTTTAAAAGTAGGTTCTGGTCTTTCTTTGACTTTCTCTCTTTCTCCACACCATCTTCACCTCTCAACCTGGCCTTGTAAAAATAAGAAATGTCCATCAATGAATTTCAAGGAGTTGAACTGCTACTTATTTTTTGTTTTTATTAAAACATTTAAAAATTATTATTTATATTCAACATTAAAAATTTGAATTCCAAATTCTCTCCCTTCTTCCAATCCCTCCCCCACCCAATGAGAAGGCAAGCAATATAATGCTCATTATACATGTGAAATAATGAAAAACATGTTTTCATATTAGCCATGTCACAAAAAGTAAGAAAAATGTGACACTTATACTTCAATTTGCACTCAGAGTTTACCAAGTTCTCTCACTAGAGGTAGTTAGCAATTTCCACTATGAGTCCTTATGAACTGTCTTGTGTTGTTGTATTAATCAGAGTAGCAATCAAACTTTGACAGTTGATCATCATTATAGTATTGCTGTTATGATCTTCTGGTTCTAGGTTTTCTGAAACCATACCTCTCCTCATTTCTTATACCATGATAGTGTCCTATCACTATCATATATACCATGATTCATTTCTTCCCTCCCCCAATTGATGGACATTCTCTCAATTTCTAATTCTTTGCTACCACAAAAAGAGCTTCTATAAATATTTTTTAACATATAGGTTCTTTTTTATCTCTTTGGGATATAGCCCAATAATAGTACTGAAGGGTCAAAGGGTACGCACAGTTTTATGATCCTTTGGGCATAGTTCTAAATTGTTCTCCAGAATGGTTGGATCAGTTCACTACTCCACCAACAATTCATGAGTATACCTATTTTCTTATATCTCCTTCAGCATGTCATTTCTGATATTGTGAGGTGGTATTCAGAGTTGTTTTAATGTGCTTATCTCTAAACAATAGTTATTTAGAGATTTTTTTCATATAACTCTAGATAGCTTTTATTTCTTCTTCTGGAAACTGCCTGTTCACATCCCTTGACCATTTATCAACTGGGGAATGGTCCTCACATTAATAAATTTGACTCACTACCCTACATATATGACAAATAAGTCCTTCATCAGATAAACTTTCTTTAATTTTTTTGATATTACTTCACTGTCTATTTTACCTTTATCAAAATGTAGTTTCCTTGATTATCTCGTTTATTAGGTCTATTTTTGCTTTTTCCTTGTCAAAGATCATGATTGCTACACTGGCCTTTTCCAGTTCTGTGGGAGTGTAATAGATTTGGCTCTAGTTCTTTACTTTAACTGTGTGTATGTATTTTTTTCAAGTGTTATTCTTGTAAACAACATATTGTTGGTTCCTGGTTTCTAATCCATTCTGCTATCTGCTTCTGTTTTATGGGTGAGTTCATCCCATTCACATTCACAGCTATGATTTTCTAATTGTGTATTTCCCTACATCCTATTTTCTTGTTTATCTTTTCCTTCTTTTTATTCTGCCCCCCCCCTTAAGAGTATATTTTACTTTTGCCTCCTGCATCCTTTAATTTGTCTTCTCCTTTATCATCCATCCCTTTTTATCCCTTTCCTCTCCTGATTTCTTGTTGGATAAGATAGATTTCTATATTCAATTGAGTGTATATGCATATTTGCACATACATATATAAATACGTATACAGAAAAGTATTCTTTTCTCTTTGAATAAATTCTGATGAAAGTGAGCTTCAAGTGTTGCCTGGTATGTCCCCCCCCCCCCCATTTCCTCTCCACTGTAAAAGTCCTCCTTGAAAGTCTCTTTTATGTGAGATAATTTTTCCTATTCTTTCCCTTCTATCTTTCTTATTTTGGGGGGGATCATCCTAATGCAGTCAATTCACACCCATGCCCTCTGTCTATGTAGACTCTTTCTAACTGCCCTAATAATGATAAGCTTTTTGGGAGAATTAGGAAAATGACAAGGTTCTTAGGAGAATGTATTATCTTCCCATATAGGAATGTAAACAATTAAACTTTGTGATTTCTTTTTCTTTGCCTTCTTATGTTCTCTTGAATTTGGTGTTTGAATGGCAAATTTTCTATTTGGCTCTGTTCTTTTCATCAGGAATGCTTGAAAATCCTTTATTTCATTAAATGTTGATTTTTTTTCTTCTGAAGAATTTTACTTACTTTTACTGGGTAGATTATTCTTGGTCATAATCCTAGCTGTTTTGCCTTCTGGAAAATCATATTCCAAGTTCTCTACTCCTTTACTGTAGAAGCTGCTCAATCTTGTGTGAACCTGACTCTGGCTTCACAGTGTTTGAATTGTTTCTTTCTGATTGCATGTAACATCTCCTTGAACTGAGAGCTCTGGAATTTGACTATAATTTTCCTGGGAGTTGTCATTTTGAGATCTCTTTCAGGAGGTAATTGATTCTTTCAATTTCTATTTTACTTCAAGTTTTCCTTGATACTTTCTTGAAATATGATGTCTAGGGTCTTTTTTTAAGATCATGGCTTTCAGATAGTCCAATAATTGTTAAATCATCTCTCCTAGATCTGTTTTCCAGGTTGGTTGTTTTTTTTTTTTTCCCAATGAGATATCACACATTTTCCTTCTATGTTATCATTCTTTTGACTCTGTAAAAAAGTTTCTTGATGTTTCATGCATAGACTCAACTTGCCCAATTTAAACTTTTAAGGCACTATTTTCCTCAGTGAGCTTTTGTAACTTCCTTTTGCATTTAGCCATTTCTGCTTTTTAAGGAGTTCTTTTCTTCAGTGAATTTTGTGCCTCCTTTACCATTAGGGCAGTTCTGCTTTTTAAGATGTTGTTTTCTTCATTTTTTTGTATCTTTTTTTTTACCAGGCTGTTAATTCTATTTTCATAATTTTCTTGCATTACTCTCATTTCTTTTTCCAATTTTTCCTCTACCACTCTTATCTCTTGCTTTGACTCCTTCATGAATTCTTGTTGGATTTGTGTCCAATTAACATTTTTCTTTGAAGTCTTTGTTGTAGCTATTTTCATGTTTTTATCTTCTTCTGTCTTGGTCTTCTCTGCCACTGTAGTAGCTTTTTATGGGCAAGTTCTTTTTTGTTGTTGTTGTATGCTTATTTTTCTGCACTATGTCTTCACTGAACTTCATGTTGAAGTTGGGCTCTATTCAATGGAGTATGGGGAGGGACTGTTCTAAGCTTCAGGTTTTTCATTCTGCTATTTTCAGATCTAGTTCTGGGGGAGGGGAGTCTGCAAATTTTTGCTGCAGTGGTATAATCTGAGGAAACAAATGGCCAATGATGGTAGAACCTGTAGTACACAATACTAAAAGGAGAAGAAGAGGAAGAGGGAGTAACAAAGGCAACCTATAAGCAGTGGTCAGTTGATTCATTTCAAAATATGTTTATTAAGTACCTCAAGACTAAAGTCCTTTACAAAGGCAATAGGCAAAGGCAATAGTTTTCCATTGCCCTACTTCGAGACCTCATTATATCATGATCATGATCCTAAATTCTTTTTTTTTGGAAATGTAAACAATGTGAAAGATTTTAATAAACATTTTTAAATGACTATCATGTACCTCTGTAAGGCATCTCTTTTCCAGTCTTCATAATTTCAGTTCCTTCAACTATTCCTTAGTTTTTTTTTTGTTTTTACATATTTAAACAAATGCTTTATTAACTTCTGTTTTATATCATTTATTTCCGCCAGATTTTGAGTTACAATCATTTTCCCCCCGTTATTCCCCTACCCAACCTCCCAGAATAGCAGTCCCACAAGATATTGCTTCCTCCAATCTGCTCTCTCCCATACCCCCTTCGACTTTTCCATTAGAGGAAGGTGAATCTTTGTGTCCCAATGCCTGCACATCTTATCTCCCAATTATAAGCAGAAGAGTATTAATAATAGTATTTATATATATTTGAAACATTTAATCTTAAGACCTCGAATTTCAGATCCATTTCCTTCCTCCCTTGTCACCCATTGCCTCTGGGGAGATAAGTAATTCAGTATATGTTGTACATGTCTAGCTATGCAAAACATTATCATAGTAGATATATTGTACAAGGCTGCTTATAATTCCCTCCCACTCATCCCACCCCTACCTGGTCCATTCCCTACATGATCCTGTCCCTCTTCTATAGTGGATACTTCCAACCTCCCCTCCCCCCAAGAATGCCCTCCCATCAATCATTCCTCCTCTCATCCCCCTTCCCCCTATTCTGCTGCAGGTTGAGATATCCCATTTAGTATGTATGTCATTCTCTCCCTGAACCAAATTCAATGAGAATGTGGTTTTGCCTTTTTTTTCCCTTCCTATTCTCCCCCTCCCTTGCAACCACTTCCCCTTGCTTCTTCTACATGAGATAGTTTACCCTACCCTGTCTTTCCCCATCTCCTCTTGCCACTTTCCTCTCTCACCTCATTTCATCCCTTGAGTATTCTCCCTTCCCAACAAATTCAACCTATGCCCTCTATCCATATATAACTGTAACCATATACACACATTCACATATGTATTCATATGACCACACACCCTTCTTCCATTATTTTCATAGTGAGAAAGATATCATCAGTTACAGTTATTGCTTTTCCATATAAGAATGTAAACAGTTCAGCTTTGATAAGTTCCTTTTGATTTCTTTTCCCTGATTACCTTGTCAGGCATCTCTTCCTTCTTGTGTCTGAATGTCAAATTTTCTATTCAATTCTGGTTTTTTCCTCAAGAATGCTTGAAAGTCCTCTATTCCACTGAATGACCATATTTTCCCCTGAAACAAAATACTCAGTTTTGCTGGGTAGATGACCCTTGGGTTCAGTTCCAGCTCTTTTGCCCTCTGGAATATCATATTCCATGCCCTTCGATCCCTCAGTGTAGAAGCTGCCAGGTCCTGGGCTATTCTGATTGTGTTTCCACAATATTGAAATTGTTTCTTCTGGCTGCTTGTAGTATTTTCTCCTTGATCTGGGGATTCTGGAACCTGGCTATAATATTCCTGGGAGTTTTCTTTTTGGGATCTTTTTCAGGAGGTGATTGGTGGATTCTTTCAACCTCTATTTTGCCCTCTGGATCTAAAACAGGGCAGTTTTCCTTGAGAATTTCTTGAAGGGTGATTTCTAGGTTCTTTCTTTGATCATGGCTTTCAGGTAGTCCAATAATTTTTAAATTGTCTCTCCTGGATCTATTTTCCAGGTCAGTGGTTTTTCCCATGAGATATTTCACATTGCCTTCTAATCTTTCTTTGTTTGGATCTGCTTAACAGCATCTTGATTTCTCATAAAGTCATTAGCTTCTATTTGCTCCAGTCTAACTCTGAAGGAATGAATCTCCTCAGTGAACTTTTGAGATTCTTTTTCCATCTGGCAAATTCGACTTTTTAAGGCATTCTTCTCCTTGTTGCCCTTTTGGGCCTCCTTTGCCATTTGAGTTAGTCTATTTTTTAAGGTGTTGTTTCCTCAGTCAGGCTGTTGACCCTCATTTCATACTTTTCCTGCATCCTTCTCATTTCTCTTTCCAATTTTTCCTCCACTTCTCTTATTTGATTTTTAAAGTCCTTCTTAAGGTCCTCTATGGCCTGTAACCCGCTCGTGTTTTCCCCTGGGGCTTTTGGAGCAGGACTTCTGACCTCACAGTCCTTTTCCCGCTCATGCCCCCAAAATAGGAGTCTAGGGTTGCATTTTTCTGTTTCCTTTGACTTGGCATGTTGCCACTTGATTACCTGACTTTTGGGCTTGTTGTCACACTATGGCTTTAAGGCCAGATGGGGGAATTTTCGTCCAGAACGTGTGGGGGGCAACTTCCGTTTCTGGCAAGCTGTAAACCCACCCACGACTTCCACCCTAGATCACAATCCAGATCCAGGGAGGTTAAAGCAAGAGCGATTACCCCCCAAGACTGATCACTGGATCTCCCTACAATTAATTCGCAGGCTAGGAGGTGGAGCTGCCTCTGAAAACTACAAAATGGCGTGTCTCCTCAGTGGCTTCTAGCCCCCGGGGAGGGAGCCAACACATTCCCCCAAATACAGGTCCCAAAGTCCATAGGACACTAACCTCTTACTTTGTCCTAGGCATGTCTATGTTGATAATTATGGAGTCACCACAGCTGCTGGTGTTCTGGGGTTCCTCCAACGGGATGCTGGCCCTGCCGCCCTGGGGCTAAAACCTCGGCTCAAGAGGACCTGGGCTCCACTGGGCTCCACTTCTTGCGCTCTGCGCGTTGCGCACTGCTGGCTCCCAGACTGCTGCGCTGGTCCTTCCTGCAGGGCTGCTGGGCTGTCCTCAGCGGGAGGTTAGCTTCTCTGTGTCGTTCTGTGGGTGCTGGGGCTCCAGAATTTGTTCAGAGTCCCCTTTTACATAGTTTTTGGGGAATCTGGGGGCAGAGTGGCTTGGATGAGCTGTTTCTACTCCACCATCTTGGCTCCGCCCCCCTTCAACTATGATGATACTAAATTCTTGAAGGTCATCCCAGTAGGGTATGAGCTCTGGAAGTTTCTATCTTGTTTTAAAGACTCTGAGAATGGCCTTGACAATAGACTGTTTTCTAAGGATCAACCTAACTAAGTGCAGAGAGGCACAGAGAAGCTGGTTTCTTGGTGAAAGGGTTTTTTGTTTTTTTCACTGTGACAACTAATTAAACAAAGAAAAATACAAAATGGCCTTCATTTCTGTTTGGCTCCCTTCCACTTTTGCAGTGAACTAGCAAGTTTATAGTAAAAGAGACAGAGAGGGTTAATAATTATATACTTTTAAGGCCATATCTACATTTTAATTTGACTTTTCACATTCCAAATGTGAGATCTTGGTTGATTGACTAACAAGTGGACAAAATGCTGAAGGTGAATCACAGCAATCTTGTTTTTCTTGATAAAAACAAAGCCAGAAGAAAAAAGGAAATGCAGATAAATGGAAGGGGGGGGCGGCATAGGTATTCCCTAGAGTAGCAAAAAAGGAATTGAATGGGGGGCGGCTAGGTCGAGCAGTGAGTAGAGCGCTGGCCCTGGAGTCAGAAGGACCTGAGTTCAGATCTGGCCTCAGACACTTAACACACACAAACAAAAACCTAGCTGTGTGACCTTGGGCAAGTTACTTAACCCCAATTGCCCTCCAAAAAGCAAAAAAAAAAAAAAAGGAATTGAACAAGGGTTTATTTTTTCATCATATTACAGACATGTCAACATATCTTGTCATCACACTTCATCCTGTTAATGATAAGCATTTGTAAAAAAAATAACTGTGATATAATTTCTGCTTATGAATTTAACATCAAAGATGATAAATAGGTAGAGAAATTCAATGAATAATTTGATAAGGTCTTCTAAATTAGATACAAATTTACTCAATTATATGATAACTTCCATGCATGGATAGAACTGGGTTTGGAGAGAAATACATGGAAAAAACATTGTTCAAGGCAAAGAAAGGAGAGAGGTCAAAGGCTACACAAAAGTCCGACACCTTTAAATCATGAATCTTTTCTCTGAGGAAAGAATTGGTAGGAACTGTACATAGTAAGAACTAAACATATTCATATGTTAACAGGCAGGAAAAGACTAGTTATAGGTATAGGATTTATCTTTGATTTGTTGGTCTATGTATAGTCAAGTTATTGGTTTGTCAGGATTAAAATCAGATTTAGTGATATGTAAGAAGAAAGACTAATAATGAATATATGATATAAGATGGTGTAATGGAAATGCAAATTTAAAGATCTTCCCTGCCCCTAGCATAAGTGCACCTGGAGCCTATGGTGGGAGGCTTGTTTTTCAGGAAAGCCCACACCTTGATACTTTGTGATTGGGCAGTGGGTCAAGGAGGTTGTTACAATCTTTAAGCCAGGAGAAGGCTATATAAACTCTGAGGAGAGGCTTTGCTTTGGGGCTCACTTTGAGAAGTGTTGTGTGATTTGACCAGATGAGACTCTGGGAAGCCATTGTTGAGAGCCCTCTGGCTTTGAAAACCCAGATGTTGATGCTTCCCTCTCTGGTAACTGTGATTTGGCATTGATGCATGTAATGTTGGGACAGTTTGGAAGCCTGTCTGTTTGATTTGTAAGTTCTGTAACTCTGAAGTTTGGGGTGCTGACCTTTTCCCCTGAACTAGGTAATGTGTGTTTGTTTGATTAAAGTAAGCTTGTTAACCCATTTTGAGTTGCTTTCCTTTTGAAAAGCAGATCTAAGAACCTGTGTTGGCAGTCACCCTGGGGATATTGGGGTGCTTGCTGCTACAGATGGAAACAACTTAATCTGGACCTATTGAAACAATCAGTCAATATATTTTCAGGATAGGGGAGACATAGGGATGTTTATAGGCGATAGGCAGTGAGGCACTAGACAGGAAGATATTGAAAATAAGTGATAGATTATGGACGGTGGGGGCATGTTGGTGGAAACATACTTGAGCAGGCAGAGGGTTTCATATGATCTTATCCACTTTTGTTTAGCAGTACATGTGTAGAATTGAAAATAGCTTATGGTGGGAGTAATCTAAGGTTAAGGCTTGCCAAGGCTCAATCAGTGAAATGATAAAGAGGCCAGGGATTCAAGAGAGGAGGATGGTGTTAAGTTGAATTGCTTCACCAAGGGTTCACCTGAGGAAAAACAATCCGCTTTTCAGAGAAATGGGAAATGGATATCAAAAATGACATTGTTAATGATTACAATAATTTCATAAGACATTTAACTGCTGTAAATCTCTTTGTAGAATAACAGAACCAAAAGAACCCAGAAAGCTCTTTATTTACTTGGTAAACAAAGAGAGATGGTGGTGAAAAGCTGTGCCAATTTAGAATATTAATTTTTTGGTAAAATTATATGAAGAATTAGGATGAATGATTATGAGTATTTTCATTGCATAAAGCAGAGAGAATTAATGGAGGGTAAAAATAATTTAAAGAAATCATGCTTAAAAATCCAACTAAATAAAGTAATCTCAAGGATATCTAAAGATAAAAATGGCAAGAGAACAAGCTATAGAAGCAAAGTGAAAAGATTTATAAAAATTACTGTGGTGAACTATTTTCACCATTAAGGACAGCAGAAGCATAACATTTGGATTCTCACATCACTATCCTGGAAATGCTTACAGGGGAGGTAAAAATGGAACTATAGAGAACAAATGAGAAGCAGCCAAAATGGACCAAATCTATATAGAGGAAATATATGCTGGATAAGACATAATTGGAAAGCACTGAGGGACTGAAATGGAAGACATGTGAAAGAGGAAAATTCCAAAGATATTGAAAAAATCATAAAACTAATTAATAACAAAAAAGAAAGGTAATCAATTGCTGCCTATCTGTATACCTAGTCTCCTATCTTTATAAAAATTGTATGTAAGTTTTCTGTACACAAATTGAGTGCATTGTGACAAGGCTATTAGAATGAGCAGCTATTCACAGGCAGTATTCAATAATGAACCACTTCTTTACCATTTGTGAATTGACTGAAAGATGTAGAAAATGGAAAAGTATTAAATTCAACAGAGAAAGCTGACAGCTTAAAGTTGCTTTTCCACTAAGGCACATATTGTCCGTATATCAAAGTCAATCTGTATTCTTTGAAAGATATAACAGAAATAATACTGTTCAATCCTCTGATCATAAATATCAGGTGAGATATAAAATAGGGAGATATTTGCTCATCAAGATATTCTCTTCTGTGATGGAGATTTGGTGATGAGTCTGACTTGGAGAGACTTTTCCTGTAAATGGCAAGGTCATGCAGATTCTCCTGTTTGTGAATAATATTGTGTTGACTAAATCAAGCTCTGAAACATATTAGAGTCTTCAGGAAGAGATTTATAGTCACTCAAAAGTGCAGCCTTGCTAAACACACAGGAAGACCAAATGGATGAAAAATTTCTATTGCCCATATTTGGAGATACATTTTGGATGGAAAAATCTGTAGATTTTATCTCTCTTATGTATTTCTGGGACAAACAGTAGAGAGAGATAACAGATTGGGACTCAAGTTGAATAGGACAAAAGCAGGCTACATTGTCTTTGGGAAACTGCAAAATTCCTTTAGTTATCCAAAGTTTTTCATGGAAAATTCAAGATGTGAATGTGACATCTGGCACTCACTTGACTAAGTCAGATAGGAACAGTGCCAGGAAAAAGCAATGGAATGCAATATGTAGTTTTGAGAAAGTTTCAAAGAGGAGGGTATTAAGTAGTCAGATTTAATAGAAATGTCAAGGAAGATGAAGACTAATAAGAGCTATTAGATTTGGAAACTTAAAAGTCATTAATGAGTTTGGAGAAGATAGTTTTCCTGAAATGATGGGAATAGACTAATAATAATAGTAATAATAATAATAATAATAATAATAATAATAATTTATAGAGTATTTTAAGGTTTGCAAAACACTTTACAAATATCTCATTTTATTCTCAGAACAATCCTGGGACTAAATGCCATAATTTTACCCATTTTAGAGATATGGAAACTAAGGTAGATAAAAGTTAAATGACTTGTCCAGAGTCACACAGCTAATAAGGGTCTGAGGCAGAATTTGAACTCAAGTATTTTTGACTTCCAGGTTACAGTGGATTGAAGAGTCAGCAGATGGTAAAGAAGCAGATATAGTGACTATTGACTATTCTTCATGAAATACTTACAGTGAGAGGAAAGTGAAAGACCGAAACATTATTTGTGGCTAGTTTTGTTTGTTTCTAGGGATGTTTAATTTGTTTTCTTATTTTCATTTGTTTTTAAGGAAAGGGGAGACTGCTGGTTCCTAGGCTAGGAAGAAGGAAGCAATAGAATGGGAGAGACTAAAATGAGGAGTAAAGAGCATACCATTTCCTGCCCTCGGTCCTATGAGTTCTGGCTTCATGAGAGAATGAGCCTCAGTGGATGGGGAAGAATGGGGTGCCCTCAGAGGAAAGAGAGTTTCTAATTTGTACTAAGAGGCAGAAATAATAAGAAGAAATTTAGGATTATGAGAAGTCTTCTAACAATAGAATGGAGGTTACAGAGGGCACAATGATAGAAGAGAGAAAAGGGAAGGGTAAGAATGAGTATATAGAGAGAGATTACAGAAGAAATATTTTCATGTAGACAGGCAGTACTTCTGGATGATGGGACTTAAGGGAACGAGAGTTTAGGATTTGCCAGTCAGGGAGAGGAAAATAGCAAAAGCTTCTATAATAAACTCTAAGTTTCTAATTAGAATTTTGGTGTGCTGTAACCTTTATATACCTCACTTGTCATGTGGGTTGCAATAGGGATTAGTGGGAGTTTACAGTGGTGGGAGAGTATTGGCAGAAGAAGTTTGGTGGATTCTTTGGTTTGATGTTAATGGACCACATATTCCCACCAAAGCAGGTGTCTGCTTAGGTGAATTTGACAAATCCAGAGAGATAGATGAATGTTTTTCGTCTCTATCTCCTCCACTACCTCCCAAGAATAGTTGAATGTTGTGAGAGAGGAGTGGGATTTTATCAGGTTTCACAATGCCAATTTTCTGAAAATACTCATCAGGCAGAGCTGTAAACAGTGAGGTGTCAAATCTTCTCAAAGCCAGTAAATCTTCCCCAGGAGCCTTTGGGATTTCTCTCATAGAAGTATTTTCATTCTAGCTAAAACTGTCCAGAATTGAAGTGCTTTCAATGGAGGGTCTTTGACAAACGATGCTTCTTGAATGGGATTCAGAGGGGAAGGGAGTGGGGCAAGGGGGGGGGGTGGTGGTAGGAGAGAGAGAAAACTGAGTTGTGCAGTGAACTATTCCTATCAGAAAATAGAGCATAATCAAAGGCTGGAACGACTCTAAAAATAGCTACAGTCAGTTCTCTGATGTTTCTAATGATGCTATTTTGGGAATGGACTCCCCATTGTCCATGTCACTTCTCTGCCCACTAGGTGATCCTGAACTGTTAGCTAGGAAGTATCATGGGAGCACAGGAATCCAAGCATGCTCTGGGCAACCAGACTCTGTTCAAATAACTCATACTTAGAAGATGAAAGTGGAGTCCCTCATTGTAAAGTTCTTCCTTTGCCCTTCTTGTCCCCAGTTCCCATTTGAAAGAAAGAGAAACTATACATCATTTCCACAGGCAAAACCAGGTCAATACCAGAAAAGTCAAATAAAAGGCAGAGCCCCTCATAGATGAAGTTGACCATGACTATTTAAAAACAACAACAAAACCCCCATGGAATCAAGATTCCATTTTACCCAGAGATTCATGCACTTTAGTCTATTACTTGTTGTTACACTGTCATTAGTCTCTAATGGAAATAAGAAAGAGAAACTGACAAATAGGACATATTGAATTGACTAAAAGAGGTTGAGTTTGAAATATAGTATTGATCAGGATACAATAACAACCATTTAGTATAAGGATACTAAATCAACAGAAATTCATTGGGTGCTAGGCACTGTACCAGGTTAAGGATACAAAGACAAAAGCAAAAAATAGTCCTTGCCCTTATGGAATTTACAGTTTAGTCTGGCTAGAGAACATATGCACACATTGTATGAGAATATAGCAGATGTGGACAAACTAGATACATAGTGATTGAGGGAGGGAGGGGAGGAGAGAGGGAGGCAGTTAGGAGGTAATTACAATGGTCCAGATAGGAGGAGAATGATGGTGGTGGGTATGTGAGAGGAGAGAAAGGAATTATTATGGATGTAGCAATGACAAGTTTAGATAAATTAGTGAAATATGATCAGTGAATGAAAATGAAGAGTATAGGATAGCACCAAGGTTGTGAACTTGGGTGACCAGAAGCATTGCAGTGCCCTCAATAGAAACAAGGAAGCTCAGATGAGGGTTGAGTTGGGGGAAGCATGAGGTAAGTTTATTTTCAGAGCTATCTATAGGACCATATAAAATGTTCACTGAGTAGCTAGTGATGTGAGGTTGGAGGTCAGGAATGTGACTAGGCTGGAAATATAGATTTAGGAGCCATCCATGTAAAGATGATAATTAAGTGTATCAGAGCTTATGAGGCCACTAATTCATACATGAATGAAAAAGCACTAGTTAAGCTTTTACCAAATGCAAAGTACTCTGCTATGAGCTAAGAACGCAAACAGAAAAGCAGAGCCAATACCTGATCTCAGAAGAACAGAGACTTGGAGTATGTCCACAGTTATTTTGTTATTGCTGCTGTTGCTGTCATTTGTTCTTCATTTTTGAAGAGGACCAATGACATCATGGGGTGATATTTTGGCTTATTTGTGAATCGGATTTAAGTGAGGCAAAGTTGCACAAAGTTGTTAGCTTCGACTCTCTTCCAGAGTCATCGAAGTCCAGTGGCAAGACAAGTCAGGACAACTGACGATGGCCTGGGATGCAGTGGATGACTTTGGTAGACCTCTACCCCACAGCTAAGGGGACAAGATGTGGACAATGAACCAGCAAAGGAGTCCAAGAAAGATCAGTAAAACAAATAAGACAACCGAGAGAGAGCAGTGTCATAAAAACCCGAATGAAACAAATAAAAAGAGGAGAGGATGGTCAAGAGTATCAAATGCAGCAGAGATGCCCAGAAGAGAGTGGACTAAGGAAAGGTCAGAAGATTTATGAATTAAAAACTCAATAGTGACTTTGTTAGACACTGACGTCAGAAGTCTGATAATAGAGGATTTAGGAGGGAGTTGAGAAGAGAAGAAATGAAGGCAAGGAGTATAGAGAGCTTTTTTCAAGGAGTCTGGCTGTGAAAGGGAGGAGAGCTAGAGAATGATTTTCAGGTATGGTTGGGTAGAATGCAGGAACTTTGAACTTTTTTTTTTCATTTGGGGACATTCTATGAATGTTTTTAAATGCATGAAATAATACGCATAAGACTACAGGAGAAATCCAATGTTGAAATATAGTTACCTATATATCTATGTCTGTATACTTATAGATGTACCTATAAACCTAAATATCTATGTCTTTCTTTTTTATATAAATATCTATAGATATATAGATTTATATCTTTGAATTTAAGATGTAAACCCATATATAAATCTATTCATCTATCTATCTATATTCATGCTTGTCATGGACCCCAGATTAAGAATTCTTGTGTGTGCATGTGTGTGTGTGTGTGTGTGTGTGTGCGCGCGCGCGTGTGTGTGTGTGTGTGTGTATTTGTTTTAAGGACTGGGGAGACAGACGTGTTTTTATGCAGCAGAAAAGAATCCAATACATTTTCTCTTTGCCTTTTTTCTCTGTCTCTGTCAGACTGTCTGTCTACACACACCGACACACATACCTCCACACACCAACTCCCCCCCCAAAAGAAAAAAAAAACCTTTCCATTGGCTCCCCATTGCTTTTTAAAGCTTAGAGGTTTGATAATCAGTATCAAGGTTCTCTACCATCTGGTGCCAATCTGCCTGTCAAGCCTTATTTTATATTACTCTCCTCCATATATGTCTATCTCTAATCCCAGTGGAACTACTTTCCTTGTTGCTTGCCCCTAACTTTCCTTCTGGTTTTCTTCTTGCCTTCTCCTAACCCTGAATGTAGTTCTTCATGGAGGCCCACCTTAGATGTTACCTCCTCCTTTGTTGAGCCTGCAGGTGAAAAATGCTCTTTACCTCTTTCAATTTCTCAGAACATTTTTCTTCGATCTCCTCTATCCCTATCTCATTTTTTTTGTTGTTGTTGTGTATTACCATGTGCTATAAGTTTCTTGAGAGAAGGAAATCCTTTGCTTTTTATGTTTATAGCCCCATTGCCTAGCACAGTACCTGGAAAAAGTAAGGGTATAACAATTTTTTTTATCCATCCACTACCATTTTATTCTAGTACTTAAAACCATCTCATTTTCTCAAAGATTAATATGAAAAATCTTAAATTTAATTCAAGTAAAGGTAGATAAATAGACAGCTCCAAATCACAACTCTACTTAGCCTTCTACCCCATAAGAAAAGGCAAATAGAAAAATTAATCAGTGTATTGTCTATGGAAATTTGTCTTCCTAAAAGCTATTAAGAAGTTTTGTTTATAAAACGGTCCCGGTTGCTTTTAATTAGATTCAGCAAGCCAGAGGGCGTTCCTCTCCAAGAATGACACAGAAGCATATTTTCACTGTAGACATGGGCATCTTGGTTTGTCAGATCCACCAGAACTTCAGAGAAGAGCAAACATGCTACCCCAATTATGCCTATGCACGTGGCTGACATTTTCATTATCCTTGACTCAGTGCCTATCAAATATTATCTTGTTGGAAACGCCACTGCTGTCAAATTAACTTAGAATTGGTGGAGGACAAAAAAGCTCCCCATCTACTTGAGCCACCTGGAAAAAACCAGTGGAGAAATAGCATTTTGTCATTTTTCAAATTAAATCAGATTTTTGTGCTTGCTGTTTCTGTGATAATCCTATGTCAAATGAAAGGGTTTCATTCATCTTTGAATCCTTGGAAACATTCATGGAAAAGCAATTCCAATTTTCAGAGATAGGGCTTCTGATTATACTGCATTAGAATTTCTTTAATTTGAGAATAGCTATTGACTGTTACCGATTAGGAAACTATCAGCAGGCAGGGGGAGGATGTATGGAATGAAGTCAGAACAGCTAGACTTCAGTACCAGTTCTAACACTTATATTGGGCAAGAATATGGGATTTGGGATTAATGGGATTTGGAAACAAGAGCCTTGATTTTGAGCCCTGATACTCTGTGGGTGACTTTGGGCAACTCAACTTCTATAGATCTTGTTTTAATCATCTGTAAAATGAAGGGTTGGATCAGGGGTTCTCAATGGGATCCACGGGCTACAAACATTTTTTTTCAATGAGTTTCAACATAATTGATTTACTTCATCATCCTATATATTTATTTTGCACATTTCAAAATATTCTGAGGCAGCTAGATGACAGTGTATAGAGTATTGGAATTGGGGTCAGGAAGACTAGGGTTTGAATTCTACTTTAGACACATGTTGCTATATGACTTTGGGCAAGTTACTCAGTTTCCAAATCTGTAAAGTATTGATAATAATAGCACTTAACTCACTGTCAGGATCAAATAAAATAATTTATACATAGAGTTTTTCAAATTTTAAAACACCACATAGATGTCACATTGTTATTATTATTATCATATAGGTTTCACTAGACTGCTAAAGGGGCCCATGACACAAAAATAGACTGAGAACCCTTGGTTTTGTAACATTCTTCAGGTGTGATCTCTAATTGAATAGCATTTTCCCCTTTTAACTAGCGTTAATCTAATGACATAATATTTGTAAAGCACTTAGTACAGTGCCTGACTCTTAGTAGCACTTTATAAATGCTTATTCTCTTTCCCTTTCCTTCCTCTGATATAGTGCAATAAGGTTTACAAAGTGCTTTACATGTGTAATCTTATTTAATCCTTGCAACCTTAGAAAGTAGGTGCTATTATGCCCATTTTAGAGATGAGAAAACTGAGGCTTGACTTGCCCAGTATAACATAGTTAGCAAGTGTCAGAAGCAAGAGTCAAGTTCAGGGCTTCCTTATTCCAGAAGTCTAACACACTACCCACTGTAGCATCTTGCTGTCCTAAGAGAAAGGAACTTTAGTTTTTTTTTTTTTTTAAAGCAATTGGGGTTAAGTAACTTGCTCAAGGTTACACGGCTAGTCATTTGATTTATGCGTGGGTGCTCATTTTCTGAGGCCGGATCTGATCTCTGGTCATCCAAACTCCGAGGCCGGTGCTCTTACTCACTGCGCCACCTAGCCGCCCCTTTAGGGCAATTGGGGTTAAGTAACTTGCCCAAGGTTACACGGCTAGGTTTTTGTTTGTGCAGATTAAGTGTTGGAGGCCGGCTCCGAACTCAGGTCCTTCTGATTCCAGGGCAGGCGCTCTATTCACTGCGCCACCTAGCCGCCCCCTGGAACTTTAGTTTTTAATCACATTTTTGGTTACTGCTAAGAAACTCCTGCTTTCTATAGGACACATTTAGGGGCTTCAACTATCTCAAGATCTTTTTCATGCTACTTAAACTATAATCACTCTGTTTTCCACCCTCATTTTCTTCCCCTTATGTTTGACACATAGCTACAAAAGTAAGTGTAAGACATTGTTGTGGGAGTCAAGATGGCAGAGTAGAAACAGCACTTCCATGCAGGTCTGGCTCCCAACTTCCCCAATTTATGTAAAAAGGGACTCTGAAAAAACTTTGGAGCTACAGAACCCACAAAATGACACAAAGAAGCTAACGTCCCATTGAGAACAGCTCGGCAGCCCAGCAGAAATCGGCCGGTGCAGCACTCTGGGAACTGACACCAGGACTGCATGAGCCAGAGGTTTTGGCCCCAGGGCAGCCTGACCAACAGCCAGCTAGAGGGACTCCAGAACACCAGCAGCTGTGGCTGTTTCCAGAATTATCAGCACAAAGATGCTAAGGACAAAGTGAGAGGTCAGTGCAGTATACTTTGGGACCCAGTAGTTGGGAGCATATCAGCCTCTTTCCCCTGGGGCAAGAAGCCGCTGAGGAGCCATGATGCATGTGTGGCAGCTTCAGCTCTTGGCCTGCAGACTGTAGGAGGAACTGGGCAACCAGTCTTGGGGGGGTAATCGCTATTGCTTTAACCTTATTGGATCTGGATTGTGGTCTAGGGTGGAGGTCTTGGGGTGTGTGACCAGCTTGCCAGAGCATGTTGAGGCTTCAGAGAGGGCACCCAACTAATACTTCCAGCAGCTGAGAAAACCCCAGCATTTGGGACAGAAGCTCCCCTGTCTGGTGGCAGAGTCCTACTGCGGCAAAAAGCCCAAAAGTTAAGTAATTAAGCGGCAACCTGACTAGGAAAAGGAAACAAAACAAACAGAAGAATCCAACATTAGACTTCTAGTTTGGTGACAAAAAGGATCAAAGAATGGAAGAGGAGGAAGACAGTAAAGTCAAAACTCCTGCACCAAAAGCTTCAAAAGAAAATACGAGCTGGTTACAGGCCATAGAAGACATTAAGAAGCAGATAAGAGAAGTGAAGGAAAAATTGGGAAGAGAAATGAGAATGATGCAAGAAAATTATGAAATGAGAGTCAACAGCCTGACAGAAAAAATCTTAAAAATAGACTAACTCAAATGGCTAAAGAGGCTCAAAAAGGCAATGAGGAGAAGAATGCCTTAAAAAGCTGAATTTGCCAGATGGAAAAAGAATCTCAAAAGCTCACTGGGGAGATTCATTCCTTCAGAATTAGATTGGAGCAAATGGAAGCTAGTGACTTTATGAGAAATCAATATATTATTAAACAGATCCAAATAAATGAAAGAATAAAAGTCAATGTGAAATATCTAATAGGAAAAACCACTGACCTGGAAAATAGATCCAGGAGGGATAATTTAAAAATTTATTTACTACCTGAAAGCCATGATCAAAGAAAGAATCTAGATGGGGGTGGAGCCAAGATGGCGGAGTGGAGGCATCTCCTCCAAGCCTCTCTGCCCCCAGATTCCCCCCAGGCTATGTAGGGGGGGACTCTGATCAACTTCTGGGGCCCCAGCACCCACAGAACGACACAGAGAAGCTAACCTCCCGCTGAGGACAGCCCAGCGGCCCTGCAGGAAGGACCAGAGCAGAGGTCTGGGACCTGGCAGCGCGCAGAGCGCAGGAGCCGAGCCGAGCCCAGGTCCGCGTGAGCCGAGGTTTTGGCCCCAGGGCGGCAGGGCCAGCAGCCAGCTGGAGGAACCCCAGAACACCAGCAGCTGTGGTGACTCCAGAATTATCAACATGGACATGCCTGGGACAAAGTGGGAGGTTGGTGTCCTGTGGACTTTGGGACCTGTATTTGGGGAATGCGTCGGCTCCCTCCCCTGGGGGCTGGAAGCCACTGAGGAGAGACGCCATTTTGTGGTTTTCGGAGGCAGCTCCAGCTCCTAGCCTGCGAATTAATTGTAGGGAGATCCAGCGATCAGTCTTGGGGGGTAATCGCTCTTGCTTTAACCTCCCTGGATCTGGATTGTGATCTAGGGTGGAAGTCGTGGGTGGGTTTGCAGCTTGCCAGAAATGGAAGTTGCCCCCCACACGTTCAGGACGAGGATTCCTCTATCTGGCCTTGGAGCCATGGTGTGGCAACAAGCCCAGAAGTCGAGCGGTTAAGTGGCAACATGCCAAGGCAAAGGAAGCAGAAAGGTGCAACCCTAGACTCCTATTTTGGGGGCATGGAATGGGAGAAGGACTGTGAGGTCAGGGGTCCTGCTCCAGGAGCCCCAGGGGAAAGCATGGGCGGGTTGCAGGCCATAGAGGACCTTAAGAGGGACTTTGGAAATCAAATAGGAGAAGTGGAGGAAGAATTGGAAAGAGAAATGAGAAGGATGCAGGAAGGGTATGAAGTGAGGGTCGGCAGCCTGACTGAGGAAAACAACACCTTAAAGAATAGACTGGCTCAAGTGGCAAGGGAAGCCCAGGGGGGCAATGAGGAGAAGAATGCCTTGGAAGGTCGAATTTGCCAGATGGAAGGGGAGTCTCGGGAGTTCACTGAGGAGATTCATTCCTTCAGAGTTGGACTGGAGCAAATGGAAGCTGGTGACTTTATGAGAAATCAAGATGCTGTTGGGCAGATCCAAACAAATGAGAGATTGGAGGGCAATGTGAGATATCTCATGGGAAAAACCACTGACCTGGAGAATAGATCCAGGAGAGACAATTTAGGAATTGTTGGACTACCTGAAAGCCATGATCTGGGAAGGAACCTAGAGGTCACCCTTCAGGAGGTTCTCAAGGAAGATTGCCCTGGTGTTTTGGATCCAGAGGGCAAAATGGAGGTTGAGGGAATCCACCAATCACCTCCTGGGGAGGATCCCAAAGGGAAAACTCCCAGAAATGTTGTAGCCAGGTTCCAGAATCCCCAGATCGGGGAGAGAATGCTGCAAGCAGCCAGGAAGAAGCAGTTTCAGTATTGTGGAAACACAATCAGAATGGCCCAGGACCTGGCAGCTTCTACACTGAGGGATCGAAGGGCATGGAATATGATATTCCAGAGGGCAAGGGAACTGGGAGTGAACCCGGGGGTTGCCTACCCAGCAAAGCTGAGTATTTTGTTTCAGGGGAAAATGTGGTCATTCAGTGGAATGGAGGACTTTCAGGCATTCTTGGGGAAAAAACCAGAATTGAATGGAAAATTTGACATCCAGACACAGGAGGGAGGAGATGCCTGGGAGGGTGATCAGGGAAAGGCGATCAGAAGGAACTTATCAAAGTTGAACTATTTACATTCCTATATGGAAAAGCAATGGCTGTGACTGATGATATCTTTCTCACTATGAAAATGATGGAAGAAGGGGGTGTGGTCATATGAATACATATGTGAATGTGTGTGTATATGGTTGCAGTTATATAGGGATAGAGGTCATAGGTTGAATTTGTTGGGAAGGGAGAATACTCAAGGGATGAAATTATGAGGTGGGAGAGGAAAGTGGCAGGAGGGGATGGGGAGAGACAGGGTGGGGTAAACTATCCCATGTGGAGGAAGCAAGGGGAAGTGGTTGCAAAGGAGGGGGAGAATGAGGAAGGCTAAAAAGGCAAAACCACATTCACATTGAATTTGGTTCAGGGAGAGAATGACATACATACTAAATGAGATATCTCAACCTGCAGCGGGATGGGGGGAAGGGGGATGGGAGGAGGGATGATGGATGGGAGGGAGTCCTTGGGGGGAGGGGAGGTTGGAAGTACCCACTATAGAAGAGGGACGGGATCGTGTGGGGAGTGGACCGGGTGGGGGGTGGGATGAGTGGGAGGGAATTGTAGGCAGCCTTGTACAATATATCTACTATGATAATGTTTTGCATAGCTAGACATGTACAACATGTACTGAATTACTTATCTCCCAAGAGGGAATGGGTGACAAGGGAGGAAGGAAATGGATCTGAAATTCAAGGTCGTAGCATTAAATGTTTCAAATATATATAAATACTATTATTAATACTCTTTTGCTTGTAATGGGGAGATAAGATGTGCAGGCATTGGGACACAAGGATTCACCTTCCTCTGATGGAAAAGTTGATGGGGGTATGGGAGAGGGTATGGGAGGGAGCAGATTGGAGGAGGCGATATCTTGTGGGACTACTGTTCTGGGGGGTTGGGTAGGGGAATAATGGGGGGAAAATTATTGTAACTCAAAATCTGGTGGAGATGAATGATGTAAAACAGAAGTTAATAAAGCATTGGTTTAAAAAAAAATCAAAAAAAAAAAGGAAGGGGGAAAAAAAAAGAAAGAATCTAGAAATTATCCTTCCAGAAATTCTCAAGGAAAACTGCCCTGATGTTTTAGAACCAGAGGGTAAAATAGAGGTTGAAAGAATCCACTGATCACCTCCTGAAAAAGATGCCAAAAAGAAAACTCCTAGGAATATTATAGCTGGGTTCCAGAGTTCTCAGATCAAGGAGAGAATATTATAAGCATGCAGGAAGAAACAATTTGAATATTGTGGAAACACAATCGGGATAACACAGGATCTGGCAGCTTTGATACTGAGGGATTGAAGGGCCTAGAATATGATATTCCTGAGGGCAAAGGATCTGGGATAAAAACCAAGAATCACCTACCCAGCAAAACTGAATATCATGTTTTAGGGGAAAATATGGTCATTCAGTGGAATAAAGGACTTTCAAGTATTCTTTTTTTTTTTTTTTGGCTTTTTTGGAGGGCAATTGGGATTAAGTAACTTGCCCAAGGTCACACAGCTAGGTTTTTGTTTGTGTATGCATTAATTGTCTGAGGCCGGATCCGAACCCAGGTCCTTCTGAGTCCAGGGCCGACGCTCTACTCACTGCACCACCTAGCCGCCCCCACTTTCAAGTGTTCTTGAAGAAAAAAAGAGTTGAATAGAAAATTTGACATTCAGATACAAGAAGCAAGAGAAGCATGAGAAGGTAAACAGGGAAAAGAAATCATAAGGAACTTATTAAAGCTGAATTATTTACATTCTTACATGGAAAAATGATAATTGTAACTGATGAAACTTTTCTCAGTATGAAAATAGTTGAAGGGAATAGAAGGCATATGAATAAATATGTGAATATGTGTATATATGTTGACAGATACACATAGATAGAGGGCACAGGACCAATTTAATAGGAAGGTATGATACTTAAAAGGTGAAATTAAGATGTGAGAGAGGAATATAATGAGAGAAGATGGAGTAAACTATCTCATATAAAAGAGGCAAGGGAAAAATGGATACAATGGAGGGGAAGAACAGGAAGGCAAAAGGGAATGGGTCAACCTTATTCCCATTGAATTTGGCTCAGGGAAGGAATGACATACACACTAAATAGGATATCTCACCCTACAGGAGAGTAGGGTGGAAGGGGATGAGAGGGGGAGGGAAGTTGGAAGCACCCACTTTTGAAATGGGATAGGACCAAAATAGAGACTAGAACAAGTGGGAGGTAGGATAGGAGCAAGGGAAATATAATCAGTCTTTTATAATATATCTACTATGGTAATGTTTGGCATTAGCTACACACGTACAACCTGTATTGAATTGCTTATCTTCCCAGTAAGGGTGGGTGACAAGGGAGGAAGGGAATGAATCTGGAATTCAAAGTTTTAAAACCAAATGTTTAATATATATATATATATATATATATATATATATATATATGTATTATAATATATATATAATATACATATACATATACATACATACATACATATATATATATATATATATATATATATACTATTAATACTATTTACACGTAATAAGACATACAGGCACTGGGGCAAAGAGATCCACTATGCCCTACTGGAAAAGTCAAAGGGGTATGGGGGAAGATATGTGAGAAAGCAGATTGGAAGAGGGGATATCCTGTGGGATTGCTATTTTGAGGACATGGGTAGGAGAAAAACGGGGAGAAATTTTGTAACTCCAAATCTGGCAGAAATGAATGATGTAAATTAATAAAGTATTTGAAAAATAAAATATAAAAAAGAAGTTGTTATAGAAGATCAGGTGTTCAGACAATTTCCACATTCAAAGACAAAGTAAAGGGTGAACTCTCAGCAACCCTGGGTCAGTCTGTAGGGCTCCAAGGGAAGACCAGATTTTCAAAACCAGCCGTTAGGCATTTACACTCTATAGGATTAAGCCAAAGGGGCCAGCAGAGGGCAGCACAAGCCCAGCCAAACTGGGGCAGCAATCATTTACCCACAGAAAGGGAATTCTGGTTTCCAGAAAGGGTGAACAGGAAGCTAAGGGTCTCTCTTCTACTGGTATCTTGAACAAAAAGACATGATGAATGGTGTCAGGAAAGTGCTGGATTCCAGAAGGTCAGGGAAGATACGTTACTTGGATATCAAATAGAAGAGGTCCAACAACTGAAGCTGACTGAGTCAAGCTGGCCTCTTCTAATATCTTTTGAAGATAAATTGGTTATTCTGCCTACTGTAAGGTCAGAGTCATTCCCTGGTGTTAGTCCTATAAAAAGTTCATTTGCACAGTTAAGCCCATTTCCCCTTAGGGTTTGTATCCTAAGCCAGCAGGTATCTGGGCATAGCTGAGCTGATGCAAAGGAAGGAGAAGGCTGAGGTTAGCAAAGTGAGACTGTCTAACATGCCCATTTAGCCAGAGACTTTGTGGGTGATAAACCTTCTAGCATCCTGTTTGCTTCTTTGTAGTATTTTACTGACCTACTTTGGGGGTTTTCCCTTTCCCAGTTTCAGACCACTTCTCTGCACCTTGTTTCATAATTTTGGTGTCCTTTCAGCTTGGCCCATAACCTTCCAACATCCTCTCCTCCCCAATTTCATGCAGATTTTCTCCCTTATATAATGCTAATGCCAGTTAATCAGCAGCAAAAGGCATCTGGGACCAGAGCAACAATAATGGCTGAGAAGATTTGGCCTCTACTGGAATTAATGATATTAGCTCTTAAAAAGCCAACATTTCAGGATACCTTGAACCTAGTAGACTTTCTTCCTTGAAAAAATTCAGTTGCAAATTTCAAAAATTGCAAAAAGCAATTGAGTGAAAGAGAAAAGTCAAAATTGATGTTGAAAGTCCAAGTTAGGTAGAAAAGTGTTTCAGTGGAGGGGTGGAACTTGATGGTAGAGGTTAGGAATTACCTGAATTCCTACTAAAAACTCATTTTTCAGCAATACTTTAAGTTTTGCAAAGTGATTTCTTCACAATGAATGTAAGGTGGGTAACACTAGTACTGTTATCCTTATTTTGCAGATGAGGAAACTGAGATACAGAGAAGTTAAGTAATTTGCCCATATTATACACATCTAGACAAACGTTGAAATCATGTGACCTGCTTTCCACTATGCCACGTGTTTGGGATGAAAAATCCCACCCAAAATTTAATCGAGAACATAGAGATCTCTCAGGATAAGAACAAGAATTTTATTATCTTCCCCCAGGAGAAGAGAAGAGAAATTCTTCCCCTTTTAACAATTAGTCATGACCATAACTGGTCATGAGGAAGAGGCATGAAATGTGGGATAAACAGAGTTTTTAAACCCAAACACAGTCAAGCTCCCTACCCCCCACCCCCACCCCTGACTGTCCCTTCTCCCATTGGCTGAGAGGTGGATTCAAGTCTTGCCATGAAAATCTTCCCCAATGGCAAGTAACAGGAAAACTCAACACTATCTCTCAGTGGCTGGAACCGGCTTACAAGGATGCTAATTGACAGCAAGGGAAAGGGGGAAGGGTCCTAAAGCCAGGGCAGGGTGGGGAGAACAGTCGCCAGGGCAGTAGTAAAGAAGGGAGGAGGAGGTCAAAAGACTCTTGAAAGGGCTTGCTGCTGATTGACAGCAGCAAAAGAGGGAGAAGAGAGAAATTAAAAATCCAAACTGTCTGAGAAGTTTTCACTCCCCAGACACATGGGAACCCACAGAGTTGTAGGGGGTTGATCGAGGGAGTTCCCCAATATCTTGAGGCTTACAGAGTAGTGAGCCTTTGTTTGGGACTTATTTCTTCCTATATGACTATGGATATGACTGCTGATAATTTCAAAAGGGTGATATCTGTTGCGGCATTCCCAATATAGTTCATTAGAGTTGTTAGCATCTCCTTAGTATCATCTTTTGAAGATAAATTGGTTACTTTGCTGGCCGTTAAGGTTAGAGTCATCCCCTTGTGCTGGTTCTATAAAAGCTCATTTGCAGTATGAAGCCCATTTTCTGTCTTTAGAGGAAACAAAATTAAAAGTAAACCTGCATGAGAAGCCTGTACGAAAGTGCTTTCTCCTCTGCCTCAGGAGATTGTAGGGGTTGCCCTCCAAGAGGAGAATTTGTGACCCCTTAACTTTCCAGAGAGAGATGGGGAAATTTTCTGGACATTTTTGAATTTCTGAAAAGTTTGAGGACTGTTGTCACAAAGCACAAATGAAAAAAAAATCAGACACAGAACTATATCTCTAATACCCAATTGTGCTCATTCCCTCATTGGCACTGGCAAATTGGTCCTCGGTGGAGTGGGTACTATTTTTTTTTTTGTGGCTACTATTCTACAAGATTTCTAGGGGGTAACCCTGTGGGTGGCTATCCTCCTAATGCTTTAACTCATGAATCCCCACCAGTGTGCTTCCTTTAAACAATCAATCAGTTGGCTTAACTAATTCTTTAGTTAAGACATTTACTTAAATGTCATAGCAAAAAAACATTGGTTACAAAAATCCTGCTCAAACCTTGCCTTGCAGATACCCACAAATAGAAACAGAGTTAGTTGGGAAAAGAATGAGCATAAACTTAAAATGTAGTAGTTGTGTGGCACATATCTAGGTGAGCTAAGATAACTCACAACTCCAGAACTACGGGGTTTCAATGTCCTTTTCTTCTCAGGTGTATCCTCACAAAATATTCTGCATGGTGTGGAGATTATTATAGACAAATCCTCTTATTACTAAGTGGAGCTGGCTCCTCACAGGTTATAGATTGCCTCAGGACAACCAGTCTTAAGCAGGTCACTTGGCTTCCCAGTTTCCTCTTTATAAGACTTTCCTGTGATTGGAATGAACTTGGAAGGCCATTTAGCTTCAAGGCTGTTGCTGGATTAGGCCAATGAAGCCACTCATCTGCTGGGATCTGGCTCCCAGACTGAACCAAGCAGGTCACTCTGCCAAAGGGCAATTGCTTCTGTACTGGGCCAGGCTGGTTGCTCTAATACTTCATTAATATTGCCAGGCTTGTCTGGGCTAAATGTTTGGCCATTGAGCTCTTCTCAGAGCATGATAGATGGATCAAGTTACTTGACTACCTAGGAAAACCCTTCAGTGTCATAAGATGATTTTTTTAGTTGAGTTCAAGCAACATTATAATGAAATACTAATGAAATATTTCTAGAATGTAGTGGAATAGTAACCAAATTCTCTTTCCATTTCAAAGCAATTTACAGTTTTTGTCTTAAGTATCTTTTAGCTGAATATACCCACATATATACCTATACCTGGAGGGTCTTTGGCAAAATTGTAAGGTAGGGAAAGTTGGTTTGTCATCTCCCATCTCTCTTTGTGCCATATGTCATAACTACCATCACCTCCTATATCCTTCCTACAGATGTCCATGCTGCCTTCTTTCTATCTAGAGAGATGTTGTAGTATATTAGAACAAGTAGAGATGAGGTCTGAGGCCCTGGAGGTTCTTGTCTGGATTCCACTTCTAACTAACTGTGTCAATTGGGACAATCATTTCTCTTCAATGTATTTTTATTTGTTCTTGTGTATAATGAGAGGCATGATGATGGAATGGATCAAGAACAATACTCAGAGTCAGAAAGGCCTGGGCACAAGAACTGCTTCTGGCATATACTAGCTTTGTGAGCACAGAAAATTACTTAACTTCTTCACGCCCCAGGCTTCTGCCTAAGGATAAGTTTCAGACTCATTTTGCCTAGATATTAGTGGAAAGTTTCTCTACTGGGAACACTCTACCTTAAAGAATTCACAGGTCTGGAAAAATGATGGTGATGATGATAAAGGTGTTGGATTAAATGATATCTAAAGTCTCTTTCAGCTTTAATAGGTTATATTTCATTATCAAGTCCAAATAATACTGCCATTTGTTATTGCTAGTCATGTTCTTTCCACATCTAACAATCTATTTCCCTTATTCTAAGGCCATTTCTAGTTCTGTCACTCTGTTTTCTAAAGGCTCTCTTAGCTGTGGTATTTTACATTCTCTGATCCTTTCTTTGGCACCCTACCTCCTTGTTCCAAAATTGTTCCTCTAATCCTTCCCCATAAATAATATACTTTTGGACAGAAAATCTCAATATTAGAAATAAAGCCTCCTTAAGTTAAGCCATGTGAAGGTGTGACTGTTAACACTGCATTCTCCCTCCCAGAGGTCATTGCATTTCAAAAGATGGCCTACTAACTCAAAATCATGAATCCCTAATATTAGAATTTCACAAACATGCTTTAGGTGAATGGCAAATTAAGAATTAATTCCACAAAAGGGCAACTACAAACTGTCATACATAAATATGCTTTTTAGAGTAGAATTTCAGCATTTCATGCTTAGACTTTTAAGTGCCTCTTTAGAAGTGGTTTAATTTAAACAGAGATCACATAAAGATACATATATCTAAAATAAAGATCTATCAGAACTTTAAAATTCACAGTAGTAGAGGCTGTGATATGTGGGACTCATGAGAGGATACACTATTAGTTATCTTTTTCTAAGGGTTGAACTAGTTAAAGATCAAAACTAAAAGCTCTTGTTTGGCATTTAATACCCATTACAACATGGCCCTAACCTACCCCCCCAGCCTTATTAGACATTACTCTCCACATTTTCCAATCCAGTAGTCTTCTTACATACAACATTCCATCTACCAATGCTGTACCTTTCTCTTGGCTATCTTCCATTCTTGGAATGCATTCATAGGATCATGTATTTAGAGGTGGATGGGGCCTTAGAGGCCCTTAAGAGAATCCAGACCCTCATTTGAGAGATAGGAGACTAAGGCATTGAAAGGTTAAGTAACTTACCTAATGACACAGAGATAGTAAGTAGGAAGGATTTGAATTCAGATCTAATTTCAAGTCTAGCACATTTTCCACTGAATCATGCCCTCCCTCCCTTCAATCTCTTAGAAACCCTCATTTCCCTTCAAGATTCAGCTCATGTCGGGGGGCGGAGCCAAGATGGCAGAGTAGAAACAGCTCATCCAAGCCACTCTGCCCCCACATTCCCCCCAAACGATGTAAAAGGGGACTCTGAACAACCTCTGGAGCCCCAGCACCCACAGGTTAAGACACAGAGAAGCTAACCTCCCGCTGAGGACAGCCCAGCAGCCCTGCAGGAAGGACCAGCGCAGTGGTCTGGGACCTGGCAGCGTGCAGCGCGCAGAGCGCAGGAGCCGAGCCGAGGCGAGCCCAGGTCCGCATGAGCCGAGGTTTTAGCCCCAGGGCAGCAGGGCCGGCAGCCAGCTGGAGGAACCCCAGAACACCAGGAGCTGTGGCGACTCCAGAATTATCAACATAGACTTGCCTGGGACAAAGTAAGAGGTTAGTGTCCCATGGACTTTGGGACTGGTATTAGGGAATGCGTCAGCTCCCTCCCCTGGGGGCTAGAAGCCGCTGAGGACAAACGCCATTTTGTAGTTTTCAGAGGCAGCTCCCGCTCCCAGCCTGCAAATTTGTAGGGAGATCCAGCGATCAGTCTTGGGGGGTAATCGCTCTTGCTTTAACCTCCCTGGATCTGGATTGTGATCTAGGGTGGAAGTCGTGGGTGGGTTTGCAGCTTGCCAGAAACGGAAGTTGCCCCCCACACGTTCGGGACGAAAATTCCTCTATCTGGCCTTAAAGCCATAGTGTGGCAACAAGCCCAAAAGTCAAGTAATTAATGGCAACATGCCAAGGCAAAGGAAACAGAAAAATGCAACCCTAGACTCCTATTTTGGGGGCATAGAGCAGGAAAAGGACTGTGAGGTGAGAAGTCCTGCTCCAAAAGCCCCAGGGGAAAACATGAGCGGGTTGCAGGCCATAGAGGACCTTAAGAAGGACTTTAAAATCAAATAAGAGAAGTGGAGGAAAAATTGGAAAGAGAAATGAGAAGGATGCAGGAAAAGTATGAAATGAGGGTCAACAGCCTGACTGAGGAAAACAACACCTTAAAAAATAGACTAACTCAAATGGCAAAGGAGGCCCAAAAGGGCAATGAGGAGAAGAATGCCTTAAAAAGTCGAATTTGCCAGATGGAAAAAGAATCTCAAAAGTTCACTGAGGAGATTCATTCCTTCAGAGTTAGACTGGAGCAAATGGAAGCTAATGACTTTATGAGAAATCAAGATGCTGTTAAGCAGATCCAAACAAATGAAAGATTAGAAGGCAATGTGAAATATCTCATGGGAAAAACCACTGACCTGGAAAATAGATCCAGGAGAGACAATTTAAAAATTATTGGACTACCTGAAAGCCATGATCAAAGAAAGAACCTAGAAATCACCCTTCAAGAAATTCTCAAGGAAAATTGCCCTGATGTTTTAGATCCAGAGGGCAAAATAGAGGTTGAAAGAATCCACTGATCACCTCCTGAAAAAGATCCCAAAAAGAAAACTCCCAGGAATATTATAGCCAGGTTCCAGAATCCCCAGATCAAGGAGAAAATACTACAAGCAGCCAGGAAGAAACAATTTCAATATTGTGGCAACACAATCAGAATAGCCCAGGACCTGGCAGCTTCTACACTGAGGGATCGAAGGGCATGGAATATGATATTCCAGAGGGCAAAAGAACTGGGAATGAACCCACAGGTCACCTACCCAGCAAAACTGAGTATTTTGTTTCAGGGGAAAATATGGTCATTCAGTGGAATAGAGGACTTTCAAGCATTCTTGAGGAAAAAACCAGAATTGAATAGAAAATTTGACATCCAGACACAAGAAGGAAGAGATGCCTGAGAAGGTAATCAGGGAAAAGAAATCAAAAGGAACTTATAAAAGTTGAACTATTTACATTCCTATATGGAAAAGTAATAACTGTGACTGATGATATCTTTCTCACTATGAAAATAATGGAAGAAGGGGGTGTGGTCATATGAATATATATGTGAATGTGTGTGTATATGGTTACAGCTATATATGGATAGAGGGCATAGGTTGAATTTGTTGGGAAGGGAGAATACTCAAGGGATGAAAGTATGAGGTGAGAGAGGAAAGTGGCAAGAGGAGATGGGGAGAAACTATCCCATGTAGAAGAAGCAAGGGGAAGTGGTTGCAAAGGAGGGGGAGAATAAGGAAGGCTAAAAAGGCAAAACCACATTCACATTGAATTTGGTTCAGGGAGAAAATGACATACATACTAAATGGGATATCTCAACCTGCAGCAGGATAGGGGAAGGGGGATGAGAGGAGGGATGATGGATGGGAGGGCATCCTTGGGGTGAGGGGAGGTTGGAAGTACCCACTATAGAAGAGGGACAGGATCATGTAGGGAATGGACCAGGTGGGGGGTGGGATGAGTGGGAGGGAATTATAAGCAGCCTTGTACAATATATCTACTATGATAATGTATTGCATAGCTAGACATGTACAACATATACTGAATTACTTATCTCCCAAGAGGGAATGGGTGACAAGGGAGGAAGGAAATGGATCTGAAATTCGAGGTCATAACATTAAATGTTTCAAATAAAAAAAAAAAAGGGCAATGAGGAGAAGATTCAGCTCATGTCATCTCCTTCATGAAGCCTTTTCCGATCTCCCAATCTAGTGCCCCCAAACAAAAAACAAAAATTACACACTCAAATAGGTGTGTCTGTTGTCTCCCTGATACCCTTTAAACTCCTCGAGAGCAGAAATTTTTACTTTTACCTTTGTATCTCTATTACTCTGGCACTTATGTGACTAATTCTAACAGAAATTCTGTGATTCTTCCAACTGTTCAAAACACCCCATCATATGATCGTGGTAGAGGAGACTTCCTTCCTTCCTCAGTGCCATAGTTTTGATGGCATTTTGATTATTCAGGCTTTGTTGGCCAAGGCCCAGTTATAAAGTTGAGTCTTAGGGTGGAGTCACTAAAACCATTCAGGAGATAAACCTTCAGTATCCCTTTGTGATCTCAAGGTCACAGGAAAGTTCATCAGTTTCATTCTTGTTGACTCTAGGCTAGTGGTGTCAAGCTCAAATAGAAAAAGGGGCCACTAATCCCCATGTGAGGATCCCTGCATGTCACATATTGCCTTAGTTTTAAAATGTAATATTATCTATTTTCTTTTTTTAAGTGTAATTATTTTTTATTTGAAAACAAATATTCAACTTGGAATGGATTTGAAGCAAATTATACCATAAGCAGATAAAAAAAGAGGCCAAACAAAGTTTAAAATATTGTGAAATATTTTCCAATTACTTTTTACTCTGACTCTACAGTACCTGGGATTGTTGTGGACTGCATGTGGACCCACTGGCCTCACATCTGACACCTCTGATCTAGGATGTCTTTGAGTCAATGAGGATGAGGCAGGGGCCATCCCCAGCCTTGGGCTCCCACCATACCCATTTGATCTCAATTGGCTAGCATTTTAGCTAGCCTCTCACCTGTTTTCTTCAGGACATTTTCACTAAAGGTCTTATTGCTGGCACTACACTATGAGAGCACAAAAATACTTGGACTAATTTTCAAATGCCCTAGATGGAAGAAGACAAGCCTAGGACTATGCTTTTCACATGGAACTGGAATATCTTTAGCCCACTACTACCAGTGGAATGTCTGACTAATGTTATGCTGTACCATAATGCAGTGATTGTGGGTTGTCATTGTTGTTGTTCTTAAAGGGGGAGGGCATTTATTTGGAATCACAGCCACCCATTGCAACTGAAACATGTTGTGTAAGAAGCTCTTTGATGAAGGAGAGTTTCCCATAACTGGTTGCATTTGTTTGTAATGTCAGAGCAATAGATCTGGAGACAGATGACGTGAATTCGAGGCCCAGTCTTCTGTTTACCAGATGTGTTGCTAGGGCTATGGTAAGTAAAAGTTGGCTTTTCTGGGCCTCTCAATACCAGAGACGTTAAAGTTTTAATTTTAATATTCCATTCTCTCTCTCTCCCCCCAAAAAAAGGAAAAGGAGAGAGAGGAGGATGAAAAGAAAGAGGAGGAGAAGGAGAAAAAGGAGAGGAAAGGGAAGAAGAAGATGATGATGATGATGATGATGAAAATGAAGAAGAAGGAGGAGGAGGAGGGGGAGAAAAAGAAGGGGAAAGAGAAGAAGAAGAAAAAGAAGATGATGAAGAAGAAGAAGAAGAAGAAATAGGAGAAGGAGGAGGAGAAGAAGAAGGATAACAAGGAGAAGAACAAGAATAAGAAGAAGGAAGGGAGGGATGGAGTGGAAGGAGGAGGAGAACAGGGAGGAGGAGGATTCAATTAAATGATATCTAATATTCTGTCTATATTTAATATGCTATATTATAAGTAAGACCACTTCTAGAATTGAAGAGTTTGGACCAATTCAGGTAAACAAATATTATTAAGTACTTGCTATATACAGGTCCCTATTGTAGATAATGGAGATAAGAAAATAATAAATAATAATAATAACTAGCATCTATGTAAGACTTTAAAATTTGCAAGGCACATCTCATATGCTAACTCATTTGCTACAAAAACAAAAAATGAACTATGCCATCAAGGGCCTCACATTCCCCTGGAAGTAGGGCTGACTGGAGATACAACTTTCATATCCTAATATCTCTTTGGCAGCTGTGGGGAGGGCAGATTGGAGAGGTGAGAGACCAAAAGCTGGAAGGACATTTAGGAGCGTATGACATTAACCTAGACAAAAGGTAATGAGGATCTACAGCTCTAAAGTCCCCTCAAGCCCTAAATCTCATGGTCACAGGTTAAGTATTCCTGGAGGGTGCTGAAATGTCACATCCTTGGCTGGCTAGCCTGGGAAGAGTCCATATTTCTTCACAGTAAATTAGTATACTGGATAAAACATTCACTTTTCTTTTTTTCTACTCTACTGAGTTACTTGGTTGAGCCAAGTTTATTATAATGTGAGCTGTTTCTAATCAGTGAGAACTGTCAAAACACAAGCCATATTAAGCCCAAAGGGGTGCACCAACAGCCACTTGGTGGACTTAGGAATATGTTTCACAGCTTCCAGTGAATTGATGGCCCTTACAACAAGCAACATAAAACAAAAGGTGGAAGGAAAGCAGGAGATCATTCATGGTGCTATCATCATAGCTCAACTCATGTGCCCACATTGGAGAGAAATGACAAACGAATGCAATAATGATTAATGGGCCTGGGAGAAGAAAAATCTTCCACATTGCTGAACATAGTATCTCTTACACCAGCCTATATTGTTTTGGGGCTCAGGAGAAGCTTTCTATCTGCTGCTTGCTGTTCTCAATCACCATGAATCCTTACTGACAAGACACAGAATCCATCACATTCTCCAGGCAGCCTATTGCGGAGAGGCTGAATTTCCCAAGACCCCACCTAAGATCAATCTCTCAGCAATGTTTCATTACTCATATTGAATATCAGTTGCAAACTACAAGGTATTTCATTGGGAGATGTTTCACCTGTGACCCTGTGGTTTCCGAGTTTTAATTTGTTTCTTCTAAAGAGACTCAGGAGTATTATAAAGGCAATTTCAATGATTCAGCAGAGACCATGGCATTTGGGCTCTGCTTGGGGGCAATGTATTTAAGTATTGGTTTGAAAGAAACCTGTAATCTAGTGATTCAGGGTGATTGAAAAGAGCAATTATGAGAAGGCCCAGGATCGTTTTATGAAATAACCATTATTATTCACAGTCAGTTGTATAGGCCCATGGAGAGAAGCAGTTGATTGCAATTCTGTGGGCTTGATCAAAAGGCCCCCTCAAAGGGATGTGACACATTTATGAAGTTTGTTATATCATGACCGAAATCATGTCATACATTAATCTAGCAAGACACTGGTTACAGAGAGGCCCACTTTTTATTGGACTGGGGGCATTCTGTTGTGTATATGTTCTGCAGAGGAAAAAGGAAAAATCTCCTCAGAGAACTTTATAATAGAAAGATTACTGGATTTGGAATTAGAAGATTTGGGTTGAAATTCTGGCTTTGCGACTTTCTGCATATGTGACCTTGAGCAAGTCAGTTTTTCTTGCTTGGCCTCCAACATTTCCTCTATAAAATGAATGGGGTTGAAGTAAATAATATCTAAGGTTCCTTATAGCTCTAAAAACTACACAGGAAATTAATGATTTTTGTTACCCACCAATGGTGATGGCAGCCTGCCCATGACTGAGAGTAGATAAATCCTGAAGGGTTGTATCTCGCCCAGATTCACATAGGTAGTAAGCGTCATTGGTAAGATTTGATCTCAGTTCATCCTCCCTCCAGGTTCAACTTTCCCTCAATTTGCCACTGTGCCATTCATGTGTCATGATGCCATTGCAAAAGAAATAAACCCAGGCTCCAAGCTCACAGCACACTGGGATTATAGAAATCCATTCTGGTACATGGAATAGGGATGAGGGCCCTTGAGGGAGAACTCTCCTGGTTCTCCCAGGACCATGGATCATAGGGTCATAGATCCAGAGGTGGAAGGGATCACAGAAGCTATCTAGATCAATCTCCTCATTTTACAGATAAGGAAACTGAAGCCCAAGGAGATCAAATGACATGTCCAAGGTCACAGTAAATGTCAGAGCTAGGATTTGAACACGGGTCCTCTATCTTCAGAGCTCGTACTCTTTCCACTCTAGAACACTGCTCCTATAGACTTCTTAAAGGTAATGCTTTAAAGATGGCAATGAATATTTCTTAGTTTATTAGAGTCTGGGCTTTCCTCTAAAATTGCAAGATGGTATGATTTAAAATGAATTATAATCAATATTATAATGCTAATTAAAATTAATTATAGATTCTTCTGATAATCTTCATAATATTCTCATTTTGTATAGTGTGTCATTCTCCTTTACTAAAGTCTTTTTTCTGGTGCCCCATCACAATAAGAGTTAGTACTTTAAGACTTGCAGAGCATTTTCCACATTTTATCTCAGTTGATCTTTCCAACAATGCTGTGAAATGGGTACTATTATTCTTCCCACTTTATAGATGATGAAACTGAGGCTAAGAAAGGTTAAGTGACTTGCCCAGGGTCATATTGCTAGAATTCGAACTCCGGTCATCCTGACATCAAATTTAGCAGTCTCTCCATAATACCATTTACCATTTTTCTCATTTGGCATAGCGTATCAGATCAGGAGCGTACCTAGAGCCAATCTGAATTAGCTTGTGAAAGCCAATTGTCAGATTTTTAGCATGAACTTTTGTATTTCAGAAAAAATGGTTAACCGTGTAAATCAAGGCTTAATTTATTGTTTTGTTGATTTCTAGACTTAAGAAAGTGATGGAGAAAATATGAATAATGCAGATTAAACTTAAAAGTGTATGTCACTGAGGGATCAAAGGGCATGGAATATGATATTCCAGAGGGCAAAAGAACTGGGAATGAACCCAAGGGTCACCTACCCAGCAAAACTGAGTATTTTGTTTCAGGGGAAAATATGGTCATTCAGTGGAATAGAGGACTTTTAAGCATTCCTGAGGAAAAAACCAGAATTGAATAGAAAATTTGACATCCAGACACAAGAAGGAAGAGATGCCTGAGAAGGTAATCAGGGAAAAGAAATCAAAAGGAACTTATCAAAGTTGAACTATTTACATTCCTATATGGAAAAGCAATAACTGTGACTGATGATATCTTTCTCACTATGAAAATAATGGAAGAAGGATGTGTGGTCATATGAATACATATGTGAATGTGTGTGTATATGGTTACAGTTATACATGGATAGAGGGCATAGGTTGAATTTGTTGGGAAGGGAGAATACTCAAGGGATGAAATTATGAGGTGAGAGAGGAAAGTGGCAAGAGGAGATGGGGAAACACAGGGTAGGGTAAACTATCTCATGTAGAAGAAGCAAGGGGAAGTGGTTGCAAAGGAGGGGGAGAATAGGAAGGCTAAAAAGGCAAAACCACATTCTCATTGAATTTGGTTCAGGGAGAGAATGACATACATATTAAATGGGATATCTCAACCTGCAGCAGAATAGGGGGAAGGGGGATGAGAGGAGGGATGATGGATGGGAGGGCATCCTTGGGGTGAGGGGAGGTTGGAAGTACCCACTATAGAAGAGGGACAGGATCATGTAGGGAATGGACCAGGTGGGGGGTGGGATGAGTGGGAGGGAATTATAAGCAGCCTTGTACAATATATCTACTATGATAATGTTTTGCATAGCTAGACATGTACAACATATACTGAATTACTTATCTCCCCAGAGGGAATGGGTGACAAGGGAGGAAGGAAATGGACCTGAAATTCGACGTCTTAACATTAAATGTTTCAAATATATATAAATACTATTATTAATACTCTTTTGCTTTTAATTGGGAGATAAGATGTGCAGGCATTGGGACACAAAGATTCACCTTCCTCTAATGGAAAAGTCGAAGGGGTTATGGGAGAAGGTATGAGAGAGAGCAGATTGGAGGAAGCGATATCTTGTGGGACTGCTATTCTGGGAGGTTGGGTAGGGGAATAACAGGGGGAAAATGATTGTATCTCAAAATCTGGTGGAAATGAATGATGTAAAACAGAAGTTAATAAAGCATTTGTTTAAAAAAAAAGTGTATGTCACACATACATTCTTTCCCCTTCCTTCCCAGAGAGCCAGTTGTTAAACATGTACCAGCATACAGCTATGTGTCATTCTCCTCAACTAAAGCCTCCCTTTCTATTACTGCATCTTGAAAGAAAGACATCCCTCTGTTCTCCAAGGCTGGATGACTAGGAAATCAGAAGCTCTGGGGGATCCCAATGAACTGGAGAGCTCTGGGGTATGGATTTAACAACCCAATAGGTAGTTATTGTCTAAGAACAAGCCCATCTGTTTCTGACAGCGTAAAAGGATTGGCCACTAAATAACCATTTTTTTTTTCATCCTGGGGGGAAGCACAGCAACATATGATAACCATTTATTATGTCATGGAGGCATCAAAGCTTTAGACAAATAACAGTTAAATGGCTTACCCAGGGTTCCATAGCCAGGCCATATTAGAGGCCAGGCTTGAGTACAGATTTTTCTGATTCCAAGGCCATCTCTATAGCCAGTACACCACGCTACTGTTTTCTCCCTGTTTTCCAGATGGGAAAACTGTAACCCAGGGGTTACAAGTTAGTAAGTAGGTAGTGGGGACAGTATTTGAACTCAGGTTCTCTGAATCCCTATCCCAAAGCTTTTCTCCTTGCATTGGGATCTGCCTCTGCAGAAGAATATATGCTAATGAAACCAGAGCTCTTTGAAGTATGTTTGGCCCTCCTTTCAAATGCAACTTCTATGCCTTTCTTCTCCTTAATTTGTTCCTTTGATTTGCATAAACCACTTCACCAATTTATAAGCAAAACCTCATCCTCTAAATTATTCTCTTTAAGAGCTGATGTTGCCCCTGTTTCTGGAATTCCTTCAGTTGGATTTCTTTGGGCTCTGGGAGGCTCTTTGCTCTGCGCCCCCCTCCCCCCCCAGCCTGACCCTAATCCCTTTTGTTCTCTGTACTCAGGACCATTTTATTTATCCATTCCAGGAGCTTTGCTGCCAGATTATCCCTTAGAAAATAATGAAGGTCAGACTATATTTTTTTTCTTTACAGTGCTCATTCTAAAGCTTCCCAAAAATTTTGACTAAGTGTATTTGTGGCTTTGCTGCTAATTTGAGAAGTATATGCAAGGAAGTGTCAAGAAAATTTTTCACAAAGATTGTTCTTTTTCATAAATCCAGAGAGGATTTTTAAAAATGAGGTTGTCTCAGATTTGTGCTGGAGAATTGGGTTTTCAGTCAATGTTTTTCTTCTCTTCCTTATCTCCTATGATTCCTTTACTTCTAATGGGGTCTACAAAACTCAAGATCAGCTTTGGGGTCTGTACCACTTACACATTACTGAGCAGAGAGCAGAGTCCTTTTAAAAATGGTTTACAGAGAGGGTCAGGATAAAAACACAAAAAGCTTTATATTAATATTGCATTAGGTAAGCTCTTTTTAAAATTAATCCCTTTGTCTTTCTAAACATTACAGTCATTTCCTTGTGCCCCTGCGCCCAACTCCTGCCTTCGAACAGAGTAAAATGGTTAAGCTGAGTAAATGGATAAACTTAGTATGTCTGTTGGCATATGTGGCATTCTTTATTTATAACCCCCATCATCTCTGTCAAAGCATCTAGGTGGCAGAGTGGATAATATGCTGGACCAAGAGTCAGGAAGATCTGAGTTCCAGTATGACCTCAGACACTGTCTGGGGGACCCTAGGCAAGTCACTTAAATCTCCATCTGCCTCAGTTTCACCAAGTTTAAAATGGGGATAATAATAGCACCTACTTTATGGGATTGTCATGAAATAATATTTGTAAAATACTTACCACATTGTGTGTCAAATAGTAGGCACAAAAATGCTTTGTTTCCTTTCTTCTTATTATTAAGAAATGTGAGATATATTTCCTTATCAATTCTTCCATGAAAAGAAAAATAGTCATCACCATTAATAGGACTTTGGTTGCCTTTTGTTGATTTTATTTTAATTATTGAAGTCATTGTATTTCTATTCTTGCTCTGCTTACTTTACTTGGTCTCCATTCTCACATAAAAGGCAACTCGGTGTAATGGCTAGGGTCAAGAAAACATGGGCTTGAATTCTGCACACAATACTTACTAGTTATGTTATCCTTGATGAAGTCACTTAACCATCTCTGTACCTTATTTTCCCAATCTATAAAATGAGAGAAGACACAGAGAGAATGAGACAGGCAGAGGGAGAGACAGAGATAGAGAGACACACAGAGAGAGAGAGAGAGAGAGAGAGACAGACAGACAGACAGACAGAGAGACTTTTTTTCCCCTGGCCAAAATATAGCATCAAAGGAACAACTGGGGCTCTACATAATTAAGGCAAGACTATGTGACTAGTGAACAATAACCTTGCCTCCTAAGCTTTTTGCTCTTATTCAAATTTATTTGCATGCTAAGTCACAGAGGTTCTACAGAGTGATTAGTCCTAAGTGAAATAGTTGTCTGGAATAGAGAGCTGTGATAGGGCTTAACCTTAGCCTTTGGGCACTCCATGTGCTTTTTGTTACTTTGGTCTGATAATGATAACTAAAGAGCTGTCAGTTAACCATTCTCTGGCAGAGGTTCTAGTAGACAGGAGCTGAGATAGCAGATAGTGTCACAAAGAGATAAAAAAGCCTAGAAGTTGGTAGCAAGGAGCAATTCTCCATCAGAGACAAGAAGCTACATTTGAGACCAGCAGAATAGTGCCCAGGGGAAACTGCATGGCAAGTAGTTGCTATGAGGCCATGGGGTAAATGAAGGGAATAAGCATTTCTATAGCACTGTTGAGGCCTGGGGTTTAGGGGTGCTTGAGACTCCACAATACCAACATGCCGATTCCTGCCGAATGAATTCTACTCAAGCCTTCTCTCAGCCAAAGTAAACAAAGTTTATTAAAGATTCACCATAATGGGTAGACTCTTAAGGAGCCTGAGTATTATGTTACTCTTGTATTGACAAACGGGTCAGGCTGAGCAAGGCTGAATCTGAGGGCCTTTATGGAGGCAAAATAGATCTTACATACTGTGGGAGGGACATGGGGGGGGTCTAGAGGAGGGATTTGGGGAGGGTCTTGAGAAGGAGTCTTAGAAGGATCTTGTTGGAACTGAGGTGGTTCTCCAGGTATTAAGGTATTAAGGGTGAGAAGGCTACCTGGAGATGACAGACAATGTAGGGCCAGGCTAGTTTAGAGGTAGCAGATTTGGATATAGATATTTTGATAGGATAAAGGGTGGGAAGTAGCTGGACAATAGAGGACTAGGCTAGGTTAAGGGTAACAGAGATTTGGGAATAGTGATAATGGAAGGCTTGTGGCCTCAGGAGAACAGCAGATCAAGTGGGAAGATTCAAGGAGGGTTCAAGGGGCTTCCTAAGCCTGTGCCCCATCACTACCACTAACACAGAGGAAGCTCAGGAAAAGCAGTGTTATGATAGCATAAGAAGATCATAGGCAGTCTCATGGTGTTAAAAGCATGAGTTGTCTCTCCCAGCACATGCTCTGACCAAATATTTTCCCTATGTGTGTACCTCAAACACATAATCCCTATGTCTATTCATACTCCTCATGCATGGTATGTGCATTGATGGTAGAATGTGTCTCAAATTTACAGGGAGAATATTCTTATTGTATTCATTAAATGACTAACTTGAAACACATTTTGTCTTCTGACTGACTAGAGATTAAAGTAAATCCACTCTGAGGGAGAGGGGGCATCAGGAATTTTGATTTAAAGTGGATTTAGGTCTACAGAATACTATGGACCTGGAATCTACTCTTCTGGTGTGTCCAGCTATAAACAGAGTGCCCCCTGGTGTTTTCCTCATTTCCTATCATCTTATATTCTGTTGTGATCATATACCACATTTTGTATAGTCATTCCCCAAATGGTAAAAATAGTTAGTATTTTATATGGTGCTTACTATGTGTCAGGCTCTAGACTACTTCTATCTCTTTTATAACCTATTCACTGGGATCTGAGTCTGGGGAGCAGGGTCCCACCACTGTGTTTTTGAGGAGAGTAGGGATGCCTAGAATGGTAGCTGATTGTCTGTCTGTATGTGGGTAGTAGAAGGGAGTAGGAGGAAACCTGGTTTTACTTTGTAAGATTAGGTGAGGGAATTCTTGATGAGATAAGAGTTGGCTCATACTGGACTAATACTCAGACACCAGCTCCAAATCATGCTGCCATCATCTCTATCTCCTGCCTTCATTTCACTTGGACTTCCCCCTTGGAACTACTCAGTGCTCTGATAGCTGAGCATTAGTAGCATCTTTCTCAGAACTAAGCTTTCACCTTATTTCCTGGTCATTAGCTCCAAAACATAGACTTTATCACTGGTGACCCCAACCTTTTCCATGTAACTTTTATCTTCCTCTATTAAAATGTAAACTCCTTAATACAGAGATGGCCTTGCTTGCTTGTATTTGTGTAATGGAGGCAGCTACAAGGTACAGCAGATTAAATATGGGACTTGGAGTCAGGAAGGCTTGAGTTCAAATCTAGCCTCAGACACTTACTAGCTGTATGATCCAGGACAAGTCACTTAACCTCTTACTAAATTAATTCTCTGTCTCTTTGTCTCTCTCCCTCTCTTTCCCCTCCCCACCTCTCTTATTTTTTGTTTTTGAATGTCCCCTTTATCTTTATTCCTTCAATACTGAATCCAGGGGGGAATTAATTTTTTAGGAGAAATAAGATTTGAGGACAGGACTATAAACAATCACCCCACTCCACAGCATAGCTTACCTTCCATATTTTATAAGCAAAAAGAATGCTGACCTTCCCCAAACACAAATCAATAAATCAGCAAGTATTTATGGATGTCCTTCTCCTATATTCCCTTGCACGTTATCTCCTTCTCTTCCATTAGACTGTGAACTCCTTGAGAACAGGGACTTCCCTCATCCCCTTTTCTTTGTATCTTCAGAGTTTGGCACAGTGACCAGCACACAATAGGCACCTAACAAATGCTTGTTGACTTGATTTGTTTTTCTAAGGGCTAATCACCATGCTAAGTCTTGGGAGACTTGGGAGACAAGGGGTGGCAGTAATAGGGCAGCATACCATCACCAAAGCCTGCTGGCAGAGTGAATAGAGCAGTGGACATTGAGTCAGGTGCTTAATAGTTATGTCAACCTTGGCAAGTCAATGTCTCAGTCTGTTTTCTTACCCATAAAATAAAGATAATAAAGTATTCTTCTCAAATGAGATAAAATATTCTTCTCAAATAGAGTGCTTTGCCAACCTAAAAATGCTATACAAATGCTAGCTATTACATTTTCTTTTTAAAACCAAACCTGTATTTCACAAACACGGGAATTCTCTGGGAGAAATTTCCCACAATTAATTGAAATTATCAGCTGCTTTGTAACTTGTAATCATTGCAAGATCATTGCAAGCTACTGAGGGGTTAAATGATTTACCCAGGGTCACACAGCCCCAGTATGTAAGAGGCAGGACTAGAACCCAGGTCTCTTCCTCCTCCCCTTCTTTCCCCTCTCCTTTCTCCCCCTTCCCCCTTTTCCTCTTTACCCCCTCCTTCCCCTCCCCATTTTCCACCTTCCTCCTTCTCTCCTTTCTTCCCCTTTCTCTCTCCTCCCTTCCTCCTCTCCTCCTCTTTCCTCATCCTCCTCACAAGATACAACTCAGAGTTGTGCTAGAGTCATTTATTAGACATAGAGTCCATTGTTAAATTTTCCATGTGAGCATTTTCTCCTTGGAAATGGGAAAATGCTACATATCAGGGATTGATTTATTGCTTTGTTGATTGTTTAGACTTAAGAAAGTGAAGGAGAAAATGTAATAATGGAGAGATTAAACTTTAAAGTGTATCTTCCGTACATTTTCTTGGTGAATTATTTTTAAATATTTACATGCCCTTGCTACCACTTTACTTTTCTATGATGTTTTAAGGTTTTAAAAGTACTTTTTTTCCAAACAAGGTGTACAGCACCCACATTATTATCCCCAGGGCTGACAGAGGACTCTGAGGTATGTTCTTTGTCCTCAAAGAGTTCATGGTCTGGAGTGGGGGTGGGGGTCAGAGAAAGCTCACACTCCAAAGCAAGGTAGGAATGATGTTGACAAGTGGGAGATATTAGGAAGAGGGAAGAGTCATTTAGGATCTTGAATGTCACAGGTAGTTCTATTTCCTTTAGGACACGGAACAAGACTAGACAGTTGGGTCCTTTGACAGGAGGGCAATGAAGAAAAATTTACCTTCCTATGCCCTGGTCCCCCAACCCCAAAGTGAGTTTTTTCTTGTAGAAGTAGTGGGGCCCCTATCCTGAGACCGACAGATTCTGGCTTCAGAGGAGGCCTAATAAAGGGAGCCATCTTCATAAACAGCCCCAATGAACACAACTTTTCTAAGCTTACAATAGCTATGGATTGGTGCCAAAAATAGCAGTGTAATAAGAATGCCTCCCAGTGCTTTAGTTGCAGGTAGTAGGCTGATTGAAAGTTCAATCTAAACCCCAGTAGATAACTTTCCAATCTAAGCACTCGTAGTTCCCAATCCTCAAAAGGTTAATAATAAAACACAGAGGAAACAAATGTACCTCTCTACCCAAACCTCTAAATACAGATCAAGGGGGGAAATACCACCCCAAACATCTATTCAAAGTTTTGCCAGTTTTTAATCAAGAACCTGTCACTGCCCCGGGAAAAGAAGCTGCCCTGTGGTCTCTTGTCTCTCTAAACCATCACAAATCTGCCTGCCCACGTCAGCTCCTTTATTTCCCTGATGACTCTGCCTTCCCTAAGCTGAGAAGTAATTCACTCATCTGCAATAGGACTGAGTCATCACTTAATGCAGGAATTCTAATTACAAAGTGGTTTGGTCCATATTGGTCATACTGTGGCAGGCAGATTTCCTCCTCTGGAAGGAGTGATTCCTTCTGTATCTAGACACCAGGATGTGACCTTCAGCTGGGCACCCATTCGCACTCTCAGTAATATCAAATTCATCTGTCTTTAACTTCACACTCCTGTGTTTTAATGGCCTCTCTGACTTTTTACTACTTCCATAGCAAAATAATTTCTTTGGTGTCATCTGTTTTTAGTGTTGCCTTATTTCATTGGCTTCCTTAGCCTAATCATTTTTGAGAACTCCTTCCATTTCTTTTTCTATCTCTTTTCATCATCTCCCTTTCCTCATATTTTCTTTTTTCCAATAAACTAAGTAATTTAATGGCCCTAATCCCAAGGCTCCTGTTAAAAGCTCAGAGGTGGACGTTGGTTTATAAAAAAAAGGGGGCTCAATTTAAACCTGTCAATCAAACACAATTTAATCTACTTTTCACTGCATGCTTGAAATAGTTTTATGAGAGACAAAGTCTCCCACTAGGAGTTGTGTTAGAGTTTCTTACTTGAAAATAATCAGAAACCTTCTAGACCTTTCATGAATGAACTTCACCCACTAGATGCAGATATTTAACCAAGACACCTAGTGTCCTTGTCTGTATTCATAATATTGTAGGATCTAAGATTGGAAAGGGTCTTCTAGCCCATCTCCCTCAACCCATTGCTTTTATAGATGAAGAATCAGAGACCCAGGGAACTTAAGTGAATTGTCTAAGATCACACAGTTTTTATGTAACTAAACCAGAATTTTAACCAGGGTCCTAAGGGCTACAAATTCAATGTTCTTTCTACTATATCACCTAAAGCAAATTAACAAATATTTAAAGTTCCCCAAGATGTATTGAGAACTATATTCAGTACTGGGGAGTAGAAACTAAAGAATATGAATTTTTTTTTCTCTTAAAGAGATCCATTTGGATGTATATGAAACACCTAGAAAAAAATACAAGTAAACATAAAATACTTGTTAGTACTATACATTTAGTACTTAGTTGTTTCAGTTCCCTACTTATAGTATCAATCAACCAAGCAATCACTATCATGCCAAGTGAAGAACTCATGAAAAGGAAGGTGCTCCTATGGAGATCAGAAGAAGCATTGCAAAGACACTCTCAAGATTTCTCTGAGGAACTATAGAATTGATTGTACGACATGGGAGACAGTGACACAGAACTGCCTAGCATGGCACCCCCGTATCAAAGACATGCTGTGGTCTACAAGCAAGGCAGAATTACAGTAGTTCAAAAGAAATGGGAGATGTACAAATTTAGAGACGTTCTTGTGGATTGTTTGTGTATAATCTCTGGTAGAGCCTTTTGAGTTCATGTTGGTCTGATCAGCCACAGCTGGACACACCATATCTCAAATGTAACATAGTGATGTCATTTTGGTCCTCTTTGAGAGCAAAGGACAACAACCAACCATATGTTGCCTTCTCTTGTTAGAATGCCCACCCTTCCTTGAGGGTAGGGCTTGTCTTTCTTTTTGTTTGTCTTTATGTCTCCAGCATTGGACACAGTGCCTGGAACATAGTAAGTATAAAATAGTGGCTCATCATTGTCATGACTGTCAATGCTAGCCTCTGGGATTAAATAGAAAGACAAAAATTAAATGATCAAACACTTGGAGGTAGAAAGAACCTCAGTGATCACAGGATCACAGAGTTGGCAGGAAGACTCAGAGGCCCTGGGCAAGTCATATAACCCTGTTCACCTCAGTTCCTCATCTGTCAAATGAACTGCAGAAGGACATGGTAAACCATGGTAGTTAGTGTCTTTGCCAAGAAAACCCCAAATAAGGTCATGAAGAATCAGACACAACTGAACAACAATCATTTTGCTTTAATGGATGAGGAAAATAAGGATCAGAGAAGTGATTTAAGAGGCAAGATTGAAATCCAGGTATTCATGACTTCAGTCTATCATGCTGCCCATTGTGCACTAGTACCTTTTTAGATTTTCAGTTACAGCTGCTTTATTTCAGAAAATCACTGGGTGGGGGGTGGGCAGGATGGACACAGGACAAACTTTGGAGCATAATCTTCATCATAAACATCTTCCCCATCACTTTCTCAAGTCGAGACAATCAACAAAACAAAACAAGAACTGATTTGCACTGTTTGCTGATTTCTGGAGTTTAAATGCTCTCACTGGAAATTGAACAATTAGTCTTTCACAAGATGACAACAAGCTGGTTCCAGGGCTTTAAGAACTTGGGATGTTCAGCACCAAAAAGAGAAACTTCAGCTGGGACATGAGGACCATGAGGACCATCTTCTTGCATCTAGAAGGCTGCTTTGTCCCAGAAGACAGAACAAGAAACAGCAGGACAGTTGTAGAGACAGAGTTCAGTTCCATTATCTGATAGATTTTGAGTTGGAAGGTATCTGAGGCCATACAAAATTTCCCAACCATTAGATCTGCAACAATAGTGTTATGGGAATGGGAATCTGAAGATCTTCCCTGCCCCTTGGCCCTTTCATAGGCTTAAGTGATTCTGAGGACCTTCCCTGATTCGAAAATATATTCTGCCCCCTAATAGGCTGAATGTGGTCACAGGGAGCCTATGGAAGGAGGCTTGTTTTTCAGGAATGCCCATACCTTGTTACTTTGTGATTGGGCAGTGGGTCACAAGGGTTGTGACATTCTTTTATCCAGGAGAAGGCTATATATACTCCCTGATGTGAGGTTTTGCTTTGGGTCTCACTTTGAGAAGAGTTGTGTGATTTGGCCAAATGAGACTCTGGGCAGTCGTTGATATGAAGAAGTATATGAAGAACTGCCATATAGAGGAATCCCTATCACAACATACTTGAAAAATTTTCCTGGACCTCCAAAGATAGGGAATTCGCTACCTATTTGTAGCAGCAAGCATCCTAGCATACCCAGGGTGGCTGCCAACACAAGTTCTTAGATCTGCTTCTCTAAAGGAAAACAACTCAAAATGGGTTAACAATCTTACTTTAATCAATCAAACATATTTCATTTACTTAGTTCAGGGGAAAAAGTCAACACCCTGAACTTCAGAGAATACAAACATAAGTTACAAGCAGATAGAGAAACAGATCAGCAGACAGGGCTTCCCACTGTCTGATCATTACATCTATACCTAGTCAGTTACCAGAGAGGGAAGCACCAATATCTGGGTTTTCAAAGCTGGGGGAGCTCAATGACTGCCTCAATTGAGACAAAAACAGCTAGTATTTATGTAGGATTTTAAGACTTACAAAAACACTCTCTATATATTACTTTATTAGATCCTCACAACAACACCAATAAGGCAGGTGCTATTGTCATTCCTATCCAAGTGCTACTAATAGTGGCCCTGGCCAGCTCAACCATTTTGAACTTTGGTTTTCTCTTTTGTAAAATAAAGAAGATACTGAGGTTAGAGGGTAAGTTTCTTGCCCAGGGCAACATAGCCAGTGATTATCGGCATACCTGGGATATATTGCAGATTTGGTTCCAGACCACTGCAATAAAGTGAATGTTACAATAAAGTGAGTCACATGAATTTTTTGCTTTCCCAGTGCATATAAAAGTTATGTGTATACTACACTGTAGTCTATTAAGTATGCAATAGTATTAAATCCAAAAAACCCCAAACAGTGTACATACCTTAATTAAAAAAACCAAACTTTATTGCTAAAAAATGCTAACTATTATCTGAGACTCTAGTGAGTCTAGAGTCTTCTGGCTGGTGTAGAGTCTTGCCTTGATGCTGATGGCTGCTGATTGATCAGAGTGATGGTTTTTGAAGCCTGAGGTGCCTATGTCAATTTCTTAAAAATAAGAAGACAATGAAGTTTGCCACGTTGATTGACTCTTCCCTTAATTCAAACACTTAGAGGTCATTTTAGGGTTATTAATTCGCTGAATTTCAATATTTTGACTCAGAAAATAAGGAGACCCGAGGAGATGGAGAGATGGAAATGGCTGATGAGTGGAGTAGTCAGAAAACACAACATTTACTGATTAAATTCACAGTCTTTTAGGGGCACTGTTTTTGGGGCCCTAAACCAATTGTAATAGTAACGTCAAAAATCACTGGTCACAGATAAACATAATAGATATAATACTAATTAAAAAGTTTGAAATTTTTTGAGAATTACTAGAATGTGACAGAGAGACATGATGTGAACACATGCTGTTGGAAAAATGGTACTGAGAGACTTGCTCAACACAGGGGAGCCACAAAACTTCAATTTGTAGAAAAATACAATATCTGTGAAGTGCAGCAAAGCAAAAAGCAATACAACAAGGTATGCCTGCATCTGGGTTAGGGTTGAGACAACCTGGATGCCTCTGAAACTTACAATCTATGTGACCCAGCCAGTCATATCACCTCCCTGAGGCTCATTATCCTCATTTGTAAAGTTGGGACAATAACACATGTAGTACCTGCTTCACTAAGTTGTTAAAAGACTCAAAACCAAAATTAAAACACTTTGTAAATGCTATATAGGCATCAGTAATTATGAGTCATTAAAATATAAAAAATAAGCCTAAGAGAATTTATAGTTGGAAGGGGATCTTGTAAACCATGCACTCCAATTCACTCATTTTATAGAGGAGAAAATGGAGACCCTAATATGGTAAGTAGAATCCCCAAGGTCACATGGGTAATGAATGGCAGGATCAGCCTTCAAAGTCAGGACTTCTAATTCCAAAGTCAGTTTTCACTCCATTGAACTATCCTACCTCTTTGTTTACTGAGAATGCCTATATTGTTTGGTAAAGAATATCAGTACTACAGGAACAGAGTAAAGAGAAAGATCTTTGTAGACTAGGATATTGAGAGGATGCTTCCTGAATAAGGATGCTACTTGTACCTGACTTCAAAGAAAATATAAGATTTAAAGAGCCTATAGCTCAGGAAGGGCATTTTGGGGAAGCTTAAGCCAAAGGAGTATTGTATAGTAGAAAAAGTATTAGTTTTGTCATTGGGACCTGGGATTGAATCCAAGTGCTGCTAATAGTGGCCCTGGCCAACTCAAGCATTTTGAACTTTGGTTTTCTCTTTTGTAAAATGAAGAGCTTGTATTTATAGGATCTCAAAAAGCTTTAAATTGGTGCATCCTATGAAGGCAAGTGAGAAAAATCATGGAATGCACTCAGGGGTTCAAATGGAGAGGCAATAGTAGTTAATATTAGATAAGTAAGGAGGGACTGGGTTTGTTGGGAGCCATGAATGTCAGACCATGGAGTTTGATATCAAAGCAATAAATATCTATTAAAAGCTCTCCATCAAACAGGGAATGGCAGTAACAATCTGTCTTAGAAGATAAGTGTCTGTCTTGATTAGGATGGTGGCAGTGGGCATGGACCTAAGTTTAATTTTTGAGAAACGGTGAAGGAAGGTTTAAAAGAACTTGATGAGTGGAACGAGAGGAGGAAAATCAAAGATAATTCATGTTTAGCTCTAGACAAAATTCTGAAGTTGGGAAGATGGTAAGTGAGATGCTTACGACATTTAATTTGGAACAATGGTTGAGTACCTAAGTGGAACTCAACTAAATTTAATCAAACTCGGAAATAATTTATTAAGCATTTACCACACACAAGACATTATGATAGACAATGTGAATACAAAGACAATAACAAACCAATTCCTGCCTTTGAGGAGCTTACATTCTACTAAAGGAGAAACCGTGGAAGGAAGGGAGGAGAAGGGGCCTGAAGAAAAACTCATGGAATAGATCTACTTTATGAGATCAGTAACAAATTCGAACAATTCAGAAAAAAGAACTTGTATGAACTGCAGCAAAGTGAAGTAAGCTGAACCAGAAAAACAATATACACAATGAACAAAATAATATAAAATAATACAACATTAAAAGACAACATCGTTTTGATCTATGCAGTGACCAATCATGATATAAGAAGACAGGTGGAGGAGCATTATCACCTGGTGGATTGTAAATCCAAGATGAAGCATATGGTGTTAGATAAGGTCATATATTAGCTTGTTTTGCTATTGTTTCAAGGGAAGATTCTTTAGAGGGCCATAGGAATGAGAATAATCTAAAAGAAGTAAATAAAATATTTATTTTTAAGGTATTAATAAAACATTCACTTTTTTAAAAGTGGTCATGAATATTAAATGAATGAGAGAGAGAGTAGGAATCATCAGGGATTCGTTGTTGCTGTTCACGCTTCATTCTTGAAGAAGACCAATGACATCAGGAGGGTGATGTCTTGATTTGCTAGTGAGTTGTATTTTAAGTGAGGCAGGGCAGAGCAAAGGCATCAGTCTCTCTCCTCCAGAGTCATTGAACTTCAGTGGCAAGACATAGGTCAGGACAACTGGTGATGGCCCCAGATGCAGTGGGAGACCTTGGTCTTTTTAAGCTAAGGTCTTTCTCAGGTCTCCTTGTCTGAGGTCATTAGAGAGACAGAAAGAGAATCAAAGAAGCATTGTATCTCTAAAGACAATGAATGAATAAGGATATGGTAGGGGATAGTGGACCTATTACAAAAATATAGATCAATTAGGATAAAGACAAAGGTTGGAAAATAGCATCCAG